>OOFG01063591.1:0-11487 GCA_900323295.1 Molva molva | reverse complement strand
TCATATTGATTAACGTTAAATGCTAACGTTAACTGGATGCTTTCTGCTGAGATGCTGAAGCATTGACGTCATGCTGTTGTGGTAAGCTAGTTTGGCTTCACAATAAACACACTGTCCAGAGTTTTCGTTCCTTATTAGGGTGAAATAATCCCATACTTTTGACACTTTCTGTCATTTTCTCTGGCTTGTCTCTTCTCTTCTCGCTATTTTCTCTCTTCCTCCATTTTGCAATCCGCGCCATCAAATCACGTCGTCTTCACGTCCACAGCGTAAGCGCGTTGTGCGACAGTAATAATCATCCGTGCGAAACACAGTGCGCTGTATATAGTTATATGGATTAAACGAAGCTTCGATGCAAAGAATTTGCATCGATCATTTTTTGTAATCGAGTTACTCGAGGAATCGTTTCAGCCCTAGTACCAACATTTACTTCTTGCCAACTTTATTGATTTCATATGTAAAGCTTGTGTTAAATGTTTAAATGGACTTGCTCCTCAGCCTCTTTGTAAATACATCAAGAGACTACAGAGCTGCAGCAGATTCACCTGAGCAGCTTCAAGCAGCAACTGTAAAGATTCATTCTGCAAAACGTCCTTTGCTCTGACAGCTTTTCTGAAAAAGGAGCTTATTCATGGAACTCGCCAGCTGATCACTGGAAATTTGTTGCAAACTTCCAAATTTTAAAGAGTTACCAAATCCTGGTTAATTCAGCAACAAACTTGTACTCATGTCCAGTTTTCTGTAACTATGTTACTACTAAATGTTTGATTTATTGTATCTTGTACTCAGTTTACCTCCATTTCACCGTGTGCTCTATTGTATCTTGCTGTACTCAGTTGACCTCCTTTTAACCTCACTGTTTTAATCTCTTATTTTCATAAAAGCACTTCTTGGGATGGGGGTTGCAAATTAGCATCCGCTATATGCGACCATGATCAGATAGCTGTTCTCAGTTTGTCTACGTGTATCTGTCCCTATCAAAAAAACATGAATAAATAAATAATAAGTAACGTAATACACGAGGAACAGTCGATGTTGATCAATTGCCTTCGGATCATTTCAAAACTTTTGTTCGACTTGAAACATCCAATGTGTGGGCTGCTGGAGTATAACGATTTGAACATATGCACCTGACACAAAACAGTTTTTTGTGGTGACTCATTTTGATAAAAGCATACCTACGCTCAATGAATCAGATTGGGGAGCTGATAAGCGCAGTACCTTGTAGTTCATGAGCTAAATCCGCACGAACTAACCACAATGAGGCCAAATCTGCAGATAAACCAGCGTTGGTTATTCTGATGAAAGGTAAGATTGTGTCATGTCGATTGAAACAAGGTCGACGAACTCAACATTTAGGGCTGGTAGACCTACACAAACAATTACAGGAAGTGTGTCAATATCTCTATCATCTTGATGTGAATCAAAAATGATACATACGTACTCTGATTCAAGTCTCCTTTTTCGTGTTACAATAGTTTTTATACTATTTAAGATAGGATACTTAGTTCAATCCCCATGGGCAATTATGGTGGCACAGCAGAATGTACAACACAGTAATACGAATTGAATATATATATATATATATATTCTTTTTTATAACAATATGCTAAATCGCCAGAAAATAAACAGCAATAATTATATATGTGTCATATGTGTCATATGTGTGTATATGTGTGTCAATTTCAATGGGTATTTTGCACTTGTTAGACCGCAATCAACACAAAGGCCACTTAATAAAGCAAGGCAGTGTTTAGCTCCGCATTGACGCAGAGAGGGAAAAGTGTGTTAACATTTGCACACACTTCCATACTTCCTCTTGTAAATATTGCCAGCATATAGTAGGCCTACGCTATCAAACACCCTTGGTGTTAAGGTATTAGGTCTTAGTTTTTTTTTTGTAGTTCATCAGGCATGAATAATGGAAATGTTATATCTATCAGCTGCATTATTTTGGGAAAACTAATTTCAATGAGTTCAGGACATCAGTATATTACTGAAACAAAGCCTTCACACAGCCTTCTAAATAGCCCTTAATAATAATATAATAATTAATAGTAGTTGTAATGATATTATAATACTTTAATAAGTATATGCATGATCACACTATGACTAATACTTAAGCATTTAAACCTCTATATGCTCTTTTTCTAAAGGAAATGCATTTTATTTTGTTATGGAAGGTAAATAAATACCTATAATGACATCCTAAAAGTGAATAAATAAATCTGTACGTATACCATCGAGGTGTACATTTTACTCTTACCAGTCAGCAAGGCTTGATTTTCAATGCATATCTTCTCATTCAAATTTGTAGCAAAAAACAGCAACAATATCGCTGGATGCTCTTTGTCCTGTCCCTTCTGAATCAGCTACTTAGACAATAGGCTGCTGAATGCATGTATCTGCTGTGGAACCACAGCCTACTACTACGTAGCTCGAATCATGGCTCACCTTCTTCCTATTGAAACAACCGCAGTCCTTGTTGTTTACTGAACATGCTATCAACTTTAAAAAACCAGCGTATATTCTGCTTCTCTGTCACGTACAAACACCCACGCATGCGTGTGCGCATGTATACACCCCCCTCATCTATGTGCATGGACATTTCCTACTGCAAACCAGATTTACTTTATTTAATTTATGCTGTGGATGTATTTGAAATGTCCAGCAGATAGTGCTACTTATTCATTATGAAACTGGTTATAGTTTGACGTGCTGGGTGAAAGAAGGGGCCTATGTGCGAGAAGACTTTGCTAGAGTTCACTATAATTGTTTTGGTCGCAATACTTTATTTATGGGAGGACATTGTTATCAAACAAATCATTAAAGTAAGTAACAGTTGATTTGGCATACACATGAGAAAATAAAAATATATCCTTGACTTATGAACACTTGCAGGCATTCTAATAACAAAACAAATAAAAAATGTAAATTTCATATTTATAATACATAGACAAACAAGTCAATATTATAGAAAAGTCAAGTTCTTCAAATACACACACACACACACACACACACACACACACACACACACACACACACACACATGCACGCGTACACAAGGAGACGCTCGTCCACCGCCTAGGCTACCGCATTTAACGAGTGCAGTACAAGGAATGTTTTAGGTAATACGACTTCTTTAGGACCCGGAGGAGGTAGGCCTACCCCAGTAAAAGAGGTGAGACCAACCTTTACCTGAAGTGTTCGCCACCGGCATGGACATGTCAGTTGACCCGCTCGTCAGGTTTGTGGTGCGCACATTTTTACATTGACTTCGACGTGCGTGGGAATGGCTTCGCGAAATTGACTTGTATCTTTCTTTTATAAAGCTTTATTATTTTATTTATTTTTAAGACACCATGAGCAAGTCCAGCTCGCTGAGAATCAAGCGTTTGTTCAAACAGAAGTCGCTAGATAAGGAGAACGAGTTTGATGCAGAGAGGCAGAAGTATGTTCGTTCGCAGTCTCTTAGAGATGTGGCAGTGGCACCGAGCTGTCCCCCGGACATGTCCCCCACTTCACCATCCAGTCCGGTACAAGTGGAGCTCTTTCAGAACGTGGAGCTGCATGCTGGGTCGACCCTCAAAAGAATACTGACCTTTAAGAAAAAAAAGAAGAAATCAAAGCGCGCAGAATCAAGCGACCTATTTTTCCATGAAACCGATGATTTGGAAACCAAGAGTCAATTGTAAGTTTTTTTCTAGTTTGCAAACTGTAGTGCGTAGCCTGTCTCCATATCAGCCATTAATTCCCAAAGAGGCTCATGACCTAAATGTTTATTTATTCACTTAATATGCCAACACTATTATAGCCTACATGTTTTAGAGGTGTGTAGCTTATTGTGACAGCCTATTGCTTAATCTTCTGCCACTGTTTTAAAACCACACATGTCCGATAATTTACAATTATAAACAAAGCCCTACAGCGATTGATAGAGGTACTGCACGCACTTTAACACACCACCAGGTAGGCCTATAATGGGCTGTGTGTTGCTGGCCGGCCTCTCGAGAACCGTGAACACTGAACTTGTGAAGGTGTGATGCGATATCGGCCTACAAACCCCGGATAGGTTGGCAGTGTTTGCCCCCGGGCAGTTATTTAAATGTGGTGTATTGGTGACGAGTTCCGGCTCGGCTAGTACAATCATGTCATGTTTTTGTTCGGAGGAAAAAAGTAGAGACACAGAGATATGGTATATGGACACCATGGTATTCTTATTGGGAAACAAAGAGGCAGGGTTTTCAAGTTCAAGTTTAAAACAATATTATTCTGAACAGGTTCTTGTAATTATAGTGACGTTTAGAATGTATAGGCTCAATGGATAATAATCATAGTAAAAGAATCATAACAATAATATATAATATATAGTCAAACCAAACATGATTCTGGTTCCATTTTTAGAATTGCTTCAATTCAAACCATTCCCCAAACACAGTGCAGTATGCTGACATCCTTAGTACCTACATACTGTTGTATCCAACAGCCACAAGTTTACAACCTGTTGATGTTGTCTTTGGCTAAGACACCTACATTATAACCAAATTAAACACTGATTTCTGCCATTGGTTGGGACACAGAGAGGGTTGTACAGTCTTACAATCAAAATGATTCTAATTGATTGCTTAGGGCTATTTGGTCATCACTTGATGTTGGTTTAGGGACATTGGCCAATTGGCCTTCCCAGAATTACATCTATGCATGTCAGTAGGCTAATATCTATAATTATAACCTAACTACAAAATTAACCTTCACAATGATACCTTCTCGTTCTGTTAAGTCCTCTTTCTGTTTGTATTTTTAAAAACTCGACTCAAATGCGGAAAACAACATTACTCAGTGGAGATGAAGTGTGTCTGTGACTACACCTAGTCATGTTTGCTTCCCCTACTGTATATAGACAGATGGCAAAATGCTTCAGTGATATGAGCACAAGACCGCCTTACGTAACTCTCTTGCAGGCTGCCCATAGAAACCTGCTGTGCAGGGATGGTAACGAATGGCCATTGGCTGGATAGGGTTCAGTGACACTGACAGACAGCCTGTCAGCTGTTGTGAACTTTGATATAACATGAATAATCAACCAGCAGGCCATAGTGCTGCGCACTGTATATATTCTATGTATGGATATAGAGGAACTGGTTTCAATTCACACACAGGGTTAACACGGGAAGCTTTTGTGACACCGGCGTTAATGAATCCCTCAAAGGAACTTCAGGCGTTACAGGTTTGGAAGGAACACGTTGCAAATAGAACCATAGAAGATCAAACAAAATAAGATGGATCTATGGTCTAATACGGCTGTGAAACCAATAGATTCCATCCACTCTACATGCATGTTAATTGGTATTGAAGTAGAATGTATATATGCATTATGTTTGCCTTATTTTGGATTGAGTTGGTTTTCATATGGTTCCTATACAAGGGCCACATTCGGAATACAATAATGACCTTGGAATACATTTGAATAAAGCTGTCTAAAATGGCTTATTACAAAAACAGCTATGGTCAAAAATGATCTTCTGTGTACAGTGAAGCTTTGCAACGTCAACACGTTTGAACTGCCATTCAAATACTCCGAGCTATGGATCATCTTAGGACGCACGGTTAATTACATGTTTTAAAAACCTATCCGTGGCTGCGTCAGCTTATGTCAGGTTTTTACCTTGCAGTACATTGCCACATACCTCTAAACATATTATTAGCCGTTTATTATTTAACTGTTTAATTGTATTGTTAAACTATAAAAGCATACAGGGTCAATTTCTCTTTAGCTCTTTTTGTGCTAATGCACATTTCTTGGTTTCAATATGATAGCTCTAGTACAACTTATCTTTATTATTGCCTCACTATTAATGAGTAATAACACACATGGCCAAGCCTGGTAGTTTAATCACTTATAGACTGGACTATCAGTCCACTGTTTGCGCCGACTATCTTTTGTGACCATCATTATCTTTCTTTTGCCCTCTTTTTGTTACAATGGCTATCATGATATCCCTTGGGAAACCCTGCACTCAACATGTAATTGTATATATATATGTTAGGAAAGTAATCTTTTATATAAATTATTGCGTTTATCATAACTAATTTACTAATTCGTTTTCTGTTTTCAACCGTGGTGAATACCACAGTGTTTTTATATCAAATATTGAAAGAGATGAATAATGACATGATCACCCAGCAACAGGTTTTCTGTCAACTCCTTTTACTCTTTCTTTTTTATCGTTTTGCCTTCAGGGGTTTCAGGTAGTGTTTTCACACAGGCTCAGCATAACGAGACCAAAGTCGAGTGTGGGACTTGGAGGAGGTCCTTAAATCTCCACTTAAATGGCAGTCTTAAGCAGATGGTTGAGCTACGGGTTCAGAAAGTAAAAGTCCCTCCCACATACTGAAGTCAACCAGCTGGCTTCTCTAATGGACCTTTATCACAGTAGTGCAACCCAGGTCATACAAGTAATTACAGCACATTTTGCTTGACAAGTATAGATAAAGTGCTGCTACTGTTGATGATATAGTCAATGTGGTTGTCCATGGTAGGGCTCTGTTAAGGACATAATTACTAATATATTTAATATTAAAAGCAAGCAGCTGTGTTTACCCTGGTATGACTCCAATGTGTGAGGGATGGATGAGCAAACAATTAAGATGAACAGCTAACGAGTGACATCAGCTGGTACAGTGGGGGGATTGACTTTAATAACTTTCTGATATTTCCGTGAATTGCCGTAAATCACCTACTGTTCACAACTTTAATTCAAATATCCACACCAAAGACCGGACACGTTCCTTCGTTCCGGATTGTTCTTAGTATACGATTGTAGATCAATGCAATCCACTGGCGGAGAACAGTGATGAACAATGTTTGAATGTATGTTGTTTACCTTGTTTAGTAGTTGATTCGAGAGAGTGAGGAATATGATGAACTCGGCGTGTACAGACCGGAGGAGAATTTCCTGTTGTGGTTAATTGATAAATGTGCTGGGTATCTATTTACTATTTATCAGCTTCATTTAGCAGTCGCTTTTGTCCAACGTTACTAGACAATTATTTTACATGTGTATGATTGAGGAGCAGTAAGGGATCATCTTGCTCAAGGATGACGTCCACAGGTAGACTGTGGACATCTGACTGTAGGCCTATTGATTGAATGGCAAATAGTTTGAGGAAGATACTGTTTAAACACATCTGGAAGACCGGAAGCAACCACATGTTGTGGATGGTACCATGATGGCTTATATGAACCAATAACTGCAAATAATGTAATCGTGGTCCAGGATATTGTGGTCCTGAAAGAGAGAGAAAGAGAGAGAGATATGGCCACAGAGAGAGACCGATATGCAGAGGGTGCATTAGCCATATAATATGTGAAACTTTAAATAACAGCATGTGAACAACATTGTGATGATTTCTCAGGTCGAAACAGATCTAAATGATGAATTGTTGTAAAACAAAAATGAAGTCATGGTGCACTAACACAGGTTTTATGTAAAACCTGTGTTAGTGCACCATGACTTAATTTTTGTTTTGTTTTGCTCGATTCTATATTCCGAAGTAGTACAAAAACGACTTAGTTATATTCTTTCTACTTGTGCTTATATCTAATAAATGAAGTAAAAAAAGCACTAAATTCCACTTCAAGTGGTTTAAATGTATATTGTGTAAGGGTTAAGAAATAGGAGAGAATTGACACAAGTTGAATAGCAGTTATGTGGCCTCAGTCAAGTAGTCCTTGAGATTCCAGTGAGGGATCATCATTATCGGCCGACCCACTACTTAGCATTTGCTACCAATCTAGCCCGTGATAGTCGGTGACTTGGCATTACACCACCAGGTATTTGGAAGCAGATGTTGCACAACCGGATCTATGTTCCTATAACCTGTCTCCAACGATGCTTGTCCCTCCAGGGAAGCCAATTTCGAAACACGTTCTCCATCCATGACGCATATTTATTAGACATGCAAGTCCTGCAGCTAATGCCTTTGTCACTGCGACATCATTCTGGACAGCTCAGGCAAAGTCAGGTATGTGTTCACCCCAGCATGACAGCTCAGCTAATAGGCTACACCTATTGTTCTTATAAGTAGGCTGAAACAGCTAAGTAGGTTTAATGAATACATCTGAATCATAATTGGTGTGCATTACAGATCAGAGTGCGACCGCTGACCCATATAGTCACGTTTGGCCATATTTAGGTGACAATGACTGTTCATGAGCTTTATATAGCTTTAATTGTTACGCTTTGTTGACAATTTCTTGACAGTCTTGAAGGTCACACCCTCATAATTACTTTACTTAGTTAGTTTTTTATTTTCTGTGTCCTCCTTATACATTTGTGTTTTGGTGAACTCATCCTTCAGCAATTCATTCCAGTTTCAGAAAAGGATTTTGCTTTCACGTTGCCTCTATCAGCACTTCAAGCTCATAGAAAACCATTGCTGCCATTACAGTTCAATTGTTTGACCTCATACTTCAATCACTATGAGGGTGAACCATTAAAAGTGTCGGAGGTCAAAGTGCTTTAGAAAGGATGCACACCGCAGATCTCTATCAGTCTCTGTGAAAACAGGTCTGTCAGACCATACGGGATTCCAGTAGTAACGACTTCTTTCTGCGCTCTGATCAAGAGCGTAAACACGGTTAAGACATTGGGATGGGGGAGGGGGGGTAATTCCCCTAGAATTATTATTTTTGAAAGTGCATTTCCGTCAATTCTATAATATTTCTAAATGGAAATATTAACACTTAGAACATAGTTTTGAGGACTATATATGCAATTTGAATTCACATTTGAATGAATAGTTTCTCTGAGATATCGGTTGCCCCTCCACTTAGTTTTGTTTTGGTCAGTTGCTTACAATAAAATAAACGGAAGTACAGCCTGTACTGCTTATGTGGTCGTTTTGTTTTTTTACATGTTAGAGGTTTAAGACATTTTAGTCTTGTTCCATTTCTAGCTGGGACTAGCTATGAGTCATCGTTTCTCCAGAAAAATAGTAACCTGAACAATCAGTTGGCTCCTCTGAGAGTAGCCTAGTTTGGTTTTCATTGGAAACCGAGTGAAATAAGTGTCCAAAGTGAAATAAGTGTCCAAATCCCTGCTTATCTCTGGCCTGTGTGTGTGAGCATATGTCTGAGTGTGTGTGTGCGTGCATGTGTATGCATGTGTGAGCATAAGTGTGTGTGCGCAACTAGACTGATTGGTCTTTTCCATTTGCTCAGGTGGTTACCCCATGCCTCTGTGATAAGATTGACTTGTTGAATCTGCTGTTTGACATTCAAGTCATTCATGTGTGGTCGTTTTGATTAATCCGAATGACATTAATAATGACAATCACATTATTGTAGGCCAAATAGGTTGCTGCTGTAACCAGCAAGCCATGTCATCCATCCATTCAATTGAAGATGCATATGGTTATTCTGTGTGTTTGTGTACATATGTGCATGCATGGTCATACATCTATGTCTCCGCACTTGTGTGTATGCATACATATGTTATTGTGTATCACTAAGTCAATTCTATATATCGTCTTTTGATCCTTATGTCTATGCGCCCCTGTTCATACATGCTGACCACGTTCTCCACGTGCATGCTCATTGTGCAGTGTGTGGTGAGGCTAAGTCCTTTGTTAAAACCCCTCTCTGTTGCTGCTTTGTGTAGTGCTAGGTTCTCAAACACTCCTATTAAACTGAGGCAGTGGGGCAGTAAGCATGGGAGGCCTTGAGTAAACAGCACCATGTACTGAAACAAGACGCATAAAATCGTGCACGCACACACACACACACAGTTAGAAGTGTGCACACAGACATACAGACACCCATGCAAAGTTATACATGCACACTCATGCGAGCGTACACATGCACACACACACACACACACACACACGCACACACACAAACACAAATGCACACATCTTGGAATTTGTAAAGGAGTGGTTTTGTTGACGGAGATTACTTAATATTGTAGTTTCCCCTTGTTATTATAGCATCATTGAGTACAAGAAGGAGTGCACACCTATTTTCTCCTTCAGTTATGAACTTTTCCTTATCAGCCTTTCTCCATGGTGTTCTACTCCTACACTTTATTAAATATGAACAATGTTTATCATACTGTATAGAGAACCTTATGAATATGTTGGTGAATATGTGTTGTTTAATATAAATACACCAAACTTTACAAAAGCGCTATTGTAGCTTCTTTCTGATGAACTGCCTTGTGTTGGTTACCTCACATATCCGTATTCAATATCACAGGGGTAGGAAAAAAATAAAATCAAAACAAGGCACGAGCAGAGCAAGAAGTGGAGCAAGAGAGCCTTTCAGAGTCAACAAATTGGAGCTGCCATCTTTTTTTTTTGGTTTTCAGTTCTTGTCTTGGTGCATATATCTAAATGCCCTCTGGTCATGTGCAACCGCAACACACATAGACACACAATGTACACACCACACATCGTCGCCTCTACTGAAACTCTAGTCAGGCAAGTTGGGGCACAGATCAATCTCACAGTTGGAAGTGGAAGCCCTATATGTATAGGCTAGTATGTAAATGCCTTGCGGATGTTAACTGTTACAGATTTTTTTGTAGACATTTGTACCCAAAGCAACTTTGTGAGTTATGTTCGTGTTTTAGATACATGTCATTAAAGAGCATGCAGGGTTTAGGAAAAAGGATACCTATTAGCCCATTGTATTTAGTAAGACGTTAATTGATGAAAACCAAGCAGTTTCCACATACACAATCTGGGATCCAGTTTCCACACCCACAACCTCCTCAGCAGTGGTCCAGTTAAATGTCCAAGTGGAACCTGGGGAGAATAGCTGCAGCCTAGTTCTGGTGCATCGGGTCCCGCCCGCATCTGGAAAACACTCCCTTGATTTTCTTTATATCTTTTTTGTGTGTGTATGTTTATTATATAGACATATATATATACACTCCCAAATACCCAGTGGCTTTTATAAAGCCACAGCTGCATTGAATTTGCAGCACGAAGGCTACATCGTGGCCAGTAACAAAGACGCTAGCTCGCTTTGCATGCAAAGTAATTGCATGTGTTTGGTGTATTTTAACCGTGGCCATCGAACCCTCCTCACTGCCTCAAACCAGAAGTGAATGAGCACGATCAAACCCTTTTTTTTTTTTTTTTATCCTGTCGTGTGTTCTTCCTAAAGTCAAAACCCTCCGATACTGGTCATTTTCTCTCTCTACCGCCCGCAGAACACAGTGAGTCATATTGCCCTCATAAGCCCTAGCCGTGGCTGAGTCACTTGTTGAAGGCAATCCATCCCTTGTTTCAGTTTACTTAGCGGTTGCTACTTGGGCCTACTGCTTGGCCCGGGTTCGCCTCCTTAGTGCCCCCTTGCTCTGTCTGTCTGTTGGTGCCTGTGTGTGAGTATTGCCTGTGTCTGATACATCTCCATCACCACTTTTCACATGCAACTTTGCCGTTGGCTTCACAGGGAGCGTTGACAAATAAAGTTGCATGCGA
>OOFG01063582.1:0-12873 GCA_900323295.1 Molva molva | reverse complement strand
CCTCCTACGTCCTTCTTTCCACCTCTTTCTGTCACTGCTAAACTGTAAATATCAAGTACCTTTTATTTTGTTATTATTATTATATTGTATTTTTTGGTTTTGTTTCCTCTAATAGACAGGAGCCTGGCTCTCTATTCTCAGTCTCAGTCTGTAAATAAGATTTCATTTCTGTCCCTGGTTTAGGAGGGGAAACGGAACAAAAATGTTTCTCTCAATTTTATTCTCTCTCCCTCCATTTCTATATTTCGGCCCTCGCTCTCCCCCTACTCACCCCCTCCACTGAAATGTTTTCATAATCGTTTATATTTATTGTATAGTTTTCGGCGGGGTGTTTTTTTTGTTCTTTTAATGGTCAACCCGAGGTGAGTTGAGCTTTAGTTTAATTGTATTTGTTTGTAGTCCAACATTGTCACATGTAAATGTTCCAACATCCAAGATACTGTACTTTAGATCCAGACGTTGGAGTGTCCTTCCAGTTCATGGTTGTGTGTGTATGTATATATATATATATATGTACACACGGGTACACCTGCTAGCCTATAGGCACAGCTATAGGTCTCTGTCTAACTTCAATGTGAAGGGAATGTTAAATGCCATGGGTCCATAGGGTTGTGGTGGTGGTGGTGGTGTTGGGGAGCCAGAATGGGTCATCACACTAGGATGAGCCCTGGAGCCATTGCTGTGACTGGGAGGATCTGGGGGGGGCGGAAAAATGATTGTGTCCAGTGACTTGAACCATCTCCTCTCGTCTGACTGACCCCCCCCCCACCCACCTCCTTCTCTGTTTTCAGTGTGAGTATGACTGCAAATGGGCGGCTGTGTTACTTTGTTGTGTGAGTCTGACAAACAATAGGTGACTGATAGCGTGTGGATGGTCGCGTGTGTGTATGTTTCAGTAAACTAAGGGGACATACTTGATGCCCTTGATGTGGTTTTTTTTCTCCAATAAAGAGGTATGATTTAACCTTCATTTAATTCCCCCACCCGCCCCATCTGTAAAATGTTGGTTTTAATTTGTTGTGATCCTGCTTTATTTCCGTTGCCCTTTGCGGAGGGTTAAAAGTCATAGTTGGGAACAGAACGGTTGTACAAAGGAGATGATGGAAAGAGCAATGGGGGGAGAGAGACTTTTTTTGTTTGTTGGTATAAATAATTAAACTCATTAAAGTGATGAAACTGTCCGTGGTTCCTGTCCTTGACTGAATACGGCTTGATGTATACAGACACAAACATTCACTCAACTTTTAGGGATTTTTGATAGATTATCATTTCATCAGATTATCAGCAATATGTATTCCAGAGCAAACTTTGATGTTTTCTTTTTGGTAGTGGAAAAATATGTTTCCCATCTTTGTAAAATAGGTATGTCCATAACTGATGAACACACCTGATAACATTTTTCTTTAAAAATATTTTATTTCAATCAGTTACTTTGGTTAGCCACATGTGTGAATTAACAGCAAACAGAATCCCATCATCTAAACAATTCATTGCATTTTTGTGTGTGTTGAATGAAAATTACAGCAGACTTCTTTTGAACAGAGCAATTCATTTCCTTTTTGTAAAGGAAGAATCTGGATTTCAATATGAAACAGTGCAACGGATAGTCATTATCGAGTAACTGGGGGAGGGCGGGGGGCTTTCACACAGCAATAATTGACTATATATTGAATGCAATTTCACGGTCCATCATTCAACCTTTATTGGCTTGAATTTACATGAAAATGTGCTGGGCATTCTTATTGAAAAATTACTGATTCATCCTATGTCTAATAAAGGAAAACTTAGGAAAGATATATAGTATAGGTGTATTATTTGCATCCACAATATATGAATTGTATCTGCACATCAGAAAATGGCTTGGCCCAATAATAAATGACTCATCACACCGCAAAGTGCAGATAGAGAAGAGCAATATATTGTTAAAAACATTGTGCAGAGTCAAAATAAGACAATTGAGATAAAGTAGACGGCGAGAGAGTGAGACGGTAGTGGGACTCAATCACTCAACTGCAACAAACAGACAACACCAACTTCATCTTACCTACATAACATTCCTCACCATCTAATCATCTCTGCCTTGTCCTCTACCACTATGATAAAGACTGCCAAGGTTGAATAATGTTATTCTGCGGCTGTGCTGCGCAGCTCTCACAGTTTATGCGGAGAGTGAGTGGCCCAGGCCCCTCTGGCTGGGCGCCCGGCCCCAGCTCTTTAATACCATTTGGAGTCGGGTTAAACGGTGTGGAGGAGCAGCTCGTCGTCACAATCAGCCAGGAGGGCACCGAGGGGCGCTGTGTAATTCTGGGAGAGGAAGTGCAGCGGTAAGCTGGTCTATACTTCCAGTGACCTCTGAGTGGAGTACTTTGTGGGGCAGAAACAAGACACATCGTCGGGCTGTTGGGTACTCATTCTTTGTAGGGTAAATTCAATAACTGGAATATAGACTTATTAAACCTGCGTGTGTGAGCCTCACACCAACTGTTGAGGGCACCTTAATTGAGAGGCGGCTCACTGCAGAGCCAATGGGTGGAGCTTGGCCTAGTCCAGCTCCACCTATAGGGCGAGCCATACCCCCGGCCCACGTCCAGCCCCACCCCAACCCACTTATAAGTTTGAGTAGCATCTAGCTGGTGTGACAGAAGTAGAACAACAGAAGTAAAACAACAAGGAAATCCACACGTGTGAGTTCTCAAGCGGAAGTGTCCACCTAGATTCATGAGGGATAGACAAGACTACCAGTTGCTAAAGTCCACTGGGTAGGCTGGTAGACTGATCAATACAGCATACATCTGGGTGGACACTCCCACCCCTAAACATAAAACAACCCATAACCGTAACCTTAACCCCTAAACGTAACCATAACCCTAACCACAATGATTGGCCAGTCCACCCAATCAGTTGGACTAGTAAAAGCTCCTTTCATTTGACTATGCAGGGAGCACCAATTTGCTTATTCTGTATGTCCTCTACCCACACAGCCTTTACACTAACCTAGGGTGACCAGACGTCCCCGTTTTCAGGGGACATTCCCCGTTTCTGGTGGCTGTCCCCAGAAATGTCTACGTTTTTACAAAATATGATTTCTAAATATATTAATATATTTTGAAAAGGCAAAAGGTTCTTGCCTACTCACTAATATTAATTTTGAGACGGTTGGTAATTAGTCTTGTGTCTAACTGATAGGCTGTGATGCGACCTAGCTACACGGGGGCTTGTCTATTGGCTTTTACCATAAGCAGGTATGACCGATCATAAATAATAGGCTATCAATACAATATAGAACAATTCCGTATTAGAGAAGCTACTTTGGCTTGTTTTTGGCTGGTTTACCAAAGCTTAAAACACATCATAGTAAACCATTATGCATGTACTGTCCAATTTTGTACTACATTACCACATTTATCATGATAAGAATAGGCAAAATAACAATATTTCCCCTTTTTTGATTTAAAAAAATAACATCAGCTATTTTGTTGATCTGTGGACCGCCAAACTACAAATGTCCCTGTTTTACATTTCAGAAATCTGGTCACCTTACACTAACCACTTTATTCAGAATCTGTTGAATATTATTTGCTCTTGTAATTTTTACATGTGTACATTACTGTCAAAGAGACCCATGCCTTGAATTGAATTGTACACAATTTGATAACACAACTTTGACAGAGTAGGGAAACCTTCAGAACACAATATAAATATACACATTTATGTTTCTCGATATCCTAAGTTTCTTGATTATCACTCGAAATTACACAAAATGCAGGGGTAATAATCTCCCTATAAACAAATATTTGACCATGCAATAATATGGTCAAAATACCGCGCTTTTACATTACAAAGGCTCTTGTGTGAGGTCGAATACTATTGGTGTATCAAATTACTTTGTAGCCTATCAGACGAAGGCTTGTTATCATGCTGAAAGCCAACGCAATAGTGCTCAATAGTGCTATTTTCTCGACGGACAATATCTGAGTCTGGTAAGTAATGCTAAAATATTTTCACATATTGTAAGCAAATAATTGCATTGACAAGACACATTGCATTATCTATAGCCCTGCATGGAGGTTTTCAACGGGGGGAGACAACTAACGTTAACTTTTAGTTCATCGCCGCCATTATACCACCGAAGAAGCGTTTACCGCCCTCCTTCATCGTTTCTTCTTCTACTTCTTATCCTCGGTTGAAGAAAAAAAGTAAACATCGTTGGTTGAAGGGACGGCTTGGGTGTCGTTGCTAGCATACGTTATATGGAAGTGGTCCAATCACAACGTTTTATGTACATTACAGACACACATGTAGATGGTCAGCTACCAAGCTATCAACGCGTTAGCCATCTTGCCAATATGATGGCCCTCTACTCGTTAACTCTTGACTAGCGGTGAAGTGTCCCGACCGATTAGCTGTTAGCATTAGCTTGCTATTAACGTGCGGGTGTATTGCGTTATCTTGAGCCCCGGTTAACACAAGGTGTAGCGAAACAAGACTGAATTTGATATTATGGTTGTATAGGTGTTGGTTGTATCTATCTATTTTCAGTGGTCACCAAAAACCACATAGCCCTGTTAGCAGGTGGCGAATGCTAGCCGAACGCAGCCCCAGATGGACGACATGAGGCATAATCACTGATTTTGTGATGTTGATCTTTCTCTATAGCTTTGCGACTATATGTCTATATGTCGCAATCCTTCCAGTGTTCTACTGAGCACGGTTAATTTAGGTTACATTTGATTAAATGATATTCACTAATACTGATAATCTGTCTCATAAACAGTTTGATTTGCTAATACAAACTTCAGTTTAATTAGTTTAATAAGTATGGTCCAATCTGTCACCTTAAACGGCTGTTTATAGAACCACTGCCCGAACACAACAATCGAAAACGTTATGTAACACTGCGTTCTCTCATGGATAACCCTATCTTTCGCATCCATACATATTAACCATGATGTATACATACAGAGGCCTACTTGGACTGAGCAGTGTGAGTTAACTGGTTAGGAATTGTAGCAATGTGAAACTGCAACATAAGTTTGGCTGTTTATCCAATGAGCCTAATTACAGCAGCTATCAACATTATGCTGGAGCTCGGCCCATGAAATGGCAGCAAGACGAACTTGGCTGGGTCTCATACTTTGCAGACACACCTGCATGGTCAAAATAACAATTAGCCCAGTTCTGACCCATGGTGAGTCATTTTGGCAACCGGCAAAATACAGCACTTTGTGTCCAAGCTTTGCTCTTAATAATGCATGTAGATGCACGTTCTCATCAGGAGAGGGCAATATTCACAACTTTACATTATTCAAATGGGATTTGCTGTTGTATAAGCACTGCAAAAACACGAAGCACATTCATTTTAATTATTTTTTCCATCAATTTTTATCTCCTGGTGATGAACAGGACTATAAAACCAAGTAAAGAGGGGTATGTGATGTGACTGCAGCTCGCCTCGCCACAGACTAAAAGGTATAATCTTTTGCCTATTTGCCCTTGACTAAATCACCACCCAGCATTGGCACCTTTTAACATTCTATTTATACCACACCATCTATAACACACCCATTCACATATAATTCCAACTGGATGTAATTTATAAGATACTTGTATTGATTGAAAGCTCCCTAACTGATTCGATTTATTTTGTTCCTGATCTCCCTTTGCAGCCATGGAGAGCGCTACGTCTGTGTACATGTGCTTCCCATGCTACCAGGAGTTTGAGACATTGGACGAGGTGCTTAAGCACCAGCTCACCTGCAATGCAGAGGCCACAGAGCCAGCCCCCGACGTGTCTGGTATCGCCTCCATTACTGTCCAGCAAACCCAGGTAACAGACTGCGACAGCTTGGTGAAGTCCTAGGCTTGTTTGAATACTTTCACTTTAATTTGTATCACATATGGGACACCAGTGTGAGGTCACAGGGCTGACATACAACCTATTGGCACTATCAAGGCCAGTATCACTAGGTTGCCGAACGAGTTGCAAGTCCTGTTGCATTGGTGAGTAAAATCTGCAAAGGCTTTCAGTTCTTTGTTGGATCAGAAATGGACAAAGTGGTATCATGGCATCCCTAGTTAAAAGACAAGCCAATCCTAAAAATTTGAAAAAGTGTAGACATCTATTGATATATATATATATTTTTAAATTAATGTCAATATATTTTTGAGGATAGAATAAATACATTTGTAGTTAAATTAGATTTGTTCTGGTTTGGTGAAGTGTGGTATTCTTCTCAAATTCCTTGTAGTGTGTTTCCTGTCAACACAAAAATAGGATTTTTGGGTTCACAATGAAGTTTGAAGCGTTCTTGTATTATGCATATGTATCCTTTCAAAACATTGTGACCATTTCACTTTTTGGTAAGACATGTCTTTATCTGCAACACATTTCTTCAGCATGTTGAGACGCAATAATGAGGTCTCCTCCAAAGGCTTCAGTTCAGACGTGATTAAGTCTGAACCTCGCATAATGGCTTAATATTATGACTCCATTTCGTTTGACATGCTAAGTTGAGGCTTGACGGGGCGGGGGCTGCTAGAGTTCCCGCTCCGTCCTGTGACAGCTTCACCGAGCCCCGGAGGTTAAAAACAGTCATTGGTCCTGCTGAGTGACATTTACCAGTGGGGGCATAGCTGTCGGATTCTGAACCCATACTCCCCGCCCGCACTGTCTTCAGCACCAGTCCATAAAGCAGGGTGACACTCGTGACAGGCAGATTGCATCGCGAGTTGCCAGCAGGAGGAGAAGCTGGGCTGGGTGAATCAGTCAGTGCCACCACCTCCTGATTCTCCTGATGGATCGCTTATTGGCCTTCTCATGGATGAACTCGCTGTAGAAGCTCTCTATTAAAAATCCTCTAATAGCCCTATGGCCTCCTGGCCCTTGATTAAGCCATTAGTTGTCTCGCTACTGACATTACATAACAAACAACAACGTTATTTATTACCCAGATTGCCATCCTTTCTGTTTACATTTCTGGGACATTATTAAACAACAACATCTGTTTATGTATATTGGATGTAGAGAACTCATTAAAAATATGCCTTTTCCCCTATTTGGTCTGTAATTATAGTTAATGCATTTTGTATCCACCTAATTATTGTTCCTTATAACGGAAAATGTATGGAATATGCTATGTCCTACTACGTAAAGAGTGTTATAGAAATTATACACTCTCCAAATCAGAATATATATCCCGGTCCCAACATCAAGAACCAAACCTAATAATTATATGTTTATGTCCGTGTGCAGTTTATGGATGCCCTTTTAAGGACCCCAGAGTTGAGGTTTGAATCAGTAATTGATTTCATCAGAAGTGCAACCTGTTATGCTAACATACCTGCACCCTTTTCTCCTGAATACTTCCATATCTGAGTGACTCATCCCTAGTATCTGCCTAAACGCTGTAATCAAATTGCTAAAAAAAATTTGCATTTGGCAGATAGCTTTTATAGATAATTCACTGTGAGGTGAATTATCTACACACTGAGTGTAGTGCTGGTCATTGAGAAGTGGCAGTGTTTGTAACTACAGCCCCTTTCACACAAGCAGTCTTACCCTGCAAATTTCTGGAAGATTTCCGGCATGGGGTCATGTGTGAGTGGGAACAAGGATTGATATTCAGGGAAATCTGAATCGGCAATTTGCCTGCTCAAGACCTAGTAACATTTCCTGATCATTGCCTGTACGGCTGTGGGGTGAATGAAAGCAGTAACATTGCGAGTAGAGGCACGTAAAGGGTGACGTCTTCTGGCAAAAGACGCGTTCATGTGGAGCAAGCGAACCAATCACAAGACTCCGCTGAGGATGTATTTGAATCTGCGACTGTTTATCTTAACGCGCCAATGCTTTTCGGGTGACCCTATAGCATATCAATAGAGCTTATTTTGTTTGCAAACAAGCTCATTTTTCAAGAATAGCTGGAAACTTGACAAGTTCCAAAATATGGGAGCTCTTCTCAGTCAGCGGGTTTTATGGCATCCATAAGTGTTGCATTACCATGTGTGAGAGGGCGCAAGACGGAAATCTTGTAGCCCGTAGCTTGTGTGAATAGTGAAAATCACTAGTGGGGCCTGAAAGGTTATCCCAGTAATTTACCGGGAACTGTGTGTGAAAGGGGCCTAGGAGAGCTAATGGTGAAGATGGAGGCCCTCAGTCAAATGGTCTTAGGTCACTTAAGTGTTGTGTTAAGTGTGTTCTTCCAGTTGATTAATCTATGGGAAGGACAAGAAGTGATGTATATGGCAGAAGGACTGGCACTACTGAGGTTTCTTTCCCTGTAACTACGATGCACCGATATAATATCTTCTGCCAAAAACCGATATTCAAAAGCTACTTTAGGCTTATATTAGTTTTTATTTTTCTCACGATATTATGGATTGTGGGTGTTTTGGCATATAAATGCAGCTTCATGTGAGGAAAACTATACTGTTTTACAATGAAATCGGTGCAGCCCTTGTAACTAATCATCTCCTTTACATTTATTTAGCTGACGCTTTTTGTCCAAAGTAACTTACAATAATCTTGTAGAGTAAGGAAAGCATGGATCATGTTGACACATACTGATAAGACAGGAGTGAGCAAGATTGCCATGGAAGACAATTATAACATCAAAGTTCTCAATTATGGATGGTTCTCACTCTGCATATAGGGTTTGAGGCGAAAAAGATATCGTTATCGCGGAAAATTATAGATGGGTTGATCCTATTGGGTGTTTTTAGGACCTTTGATCCCATAATGTGCTTTAAATGTATTTTTTATCATTCGTGTTGGAAAATGGCATCCCCTTTGTTACAAGCATTTATTTTAGATGCTTTCTATTTTCGTGTACATAATACACCAACATTTGCTGCTATATTAAGAGTTTTGTCTATCATTTTAAAAACAAAATCCTCAGCTTGATGGTTTGGCACATAAATCTCCTGCGAGATTAAAGTGAACAAAGCCACTTAATTATTATGTGAGACGTCAAATTCCCCTGAATGCACTTTGGGAAGACACACATCTTTAACCTCGACCTTGAGTAGCCTTCTGTTTTTATCATCCAAATGGATGGTTGGCCGTCGGGGGAGTTGAGGGGGGGGGCAATTGTGGAACCCCACAGCCTTACCCTTTGACCCCTGACAGGCTTGTGATATTTATCGGTAAAGCTGGGGTCTTATCTAATGTGACTCAAATCAAACCTGGCTCCAAAACGGGCTGAGCTCATTGACCTTGCTGCCCCTCCAACACTGACTGCTCATCCCTCATCTGGCGGGGAAAACATGCCGCTCCAGGTTCAATTGACCCGAACCAATTATGAAGCGCCTATTTGATCAAGAGGGAAGTGTTACTAGGTGCCAAATATTTAGCATGCGAGAGCATGAACAGAATTACAAAGCGGACCATTGCAAGTAGTCTTCCATGTCCTTGTTTTTCTTATCTTGTCTTATCTTTTGCTGCCTATGCAGCAACAGGTTGTAGGGCAGCTGGTGGCTCCTGCGAGGACACAACACATCGCTTCCAAAGAAGAAGAAGAAGCTCCCTTGTGGGAGACAAAAGACGGGACGGTGCAGGACGCCTCAGGCGACATCCCTTCTCCCCCGTCGAACCAGCCCAGAATACTCTACCAGTGTGGGGACTGCAATCAACTGTTCAAAACCCTTGAGCTCTGGCAAGAACACCGCAAGGACGAACCATGTCATCAGACTGGCGGCGAACCCCCACCCCAGACTGAGCCGGAACCAGAACCACAACTACCGGGACTGTCCCCAGAGGGGGCCGATGTGTCTGAGGAGGCGCCTGCCGAGGCTCCGGAGGCACAAGGGGCGGATGAGGAGACGCAGCCAGAGGCCGTCCCCAGTAACCAAGCCACGGCCTCTTCTTCTCAAGACGACTCTCCCTCCAGGAGGAGAGGAGCCAACAAGAAGCCCAAGCCAGAACCCGTGTTCCTCTGCGTGGACTGTGGCTCCAGCTTCGGCCTGGTGTCGGAGCTGGTGGCCCATCGCAAGAGCCAGCACGGCCTGGAGGAGGCCCTGCACCGCTGCTCTGTGTGCGGGGAGTGCTTCCTCAACACCACCCTCTTCCTCTACCACCGCAAGCAGCACCGGCAGAAGGGCGAGGAGAAGGGAGAGGTCCCGCAGGTCTGCGCTCTGAGCGGGGATGGCGACGCCGAGGAGCAAGCGCCGGAGGTGGCCGTCCCCACGCCTTCCTCCTCTGCCTCTTGCGCCAGCGAGGTCTTCACCCAACCCGAGGCGTTCATGTGCACCCTGTGCGGCGGCAGCTTCAGAAACGTCGGGGGGCTGTCCGCCCACCGCAAAGAGAAGCACGGCCTGAAGGACGCCCTCCACCTCTGTGTCGAGTGCGGCCAGGAGTTCATGAACACCACCCAGTTCCTGTACCACCGCCGGCAGCACCGCGTCCAGGCGACGGTGCCTGAGGCGGGAGACGGAGTGGAGGTTGTGGTGGAGGAGGACTGCCACGTCCCTGGGGAGGAGATGGAGGGGGGGGAGGCGGAGGAGGAGGGGGAGACCCCACAGTCTCAGAAGAGGCCTTACTCTCCTGCTATCACCTCCACCACCGATCCTGACTCCCCCAGACCAAAGAGAGGCCGGCCCGCCATCAGAATCCTCAGCAAGAATTCCCCACTTAAAGGTACGTAGGGCAAACTGCAATTACCTTCAAACTAACTAGTCATTAAGCAGACACTTTTATCCAAAGTGAATTACAGGGAACTGGCATGTCATTAATGAGCAATTCAGTATACTTTATTGTCCCAAGAGGTAAATTTGTGTAGGACTCTGGTTCATGCTGCAGTTACATCAGACAAGAACCGTCTTCGACAACAACAATACAACATACCACAACAACAATACAAAATACCACAACAACAATACAAAATACCACAACAACAGCAAAACACATGAAAAACTACAATATACAAGATATAGGGTAACTTATCGCACAGCCTTCCCTGGCATGATATTGGACTGTTTGTTTATTGCTTGCAATATAGCAGATCCCTAATATTGCCCATTTAAAAGCATAAATCCATATTGTCACAACTCCATAGACCCCTTATTGCACAGTTTGGGTGATAGTTTAGCATCAGGTATTTGAATTGAAGTCAGTCAGGTAGGGTTTGGCCATCTTGCTCAAGGATGCCTACAGGTAGACTGCAGACATCGGGGTTCCAACCCAGAAGCTGCCGGCTGGAAGTCCAACGTCCTAGCCACTGGACCACTCACACATTTCATTAACACCACCCACTCCTCCCACCTCCACCAGCGAAGAAGGGGGGCGGGACGGGGGCCATCAAGGTGGAGCCGCCGGACCCAGAGGCCGCCAACCAGCCCCCCCCCGCCAAGCTGTTGCAGGATTGGGCACGCACCCCGCTGCCCCACGTGTGTCCCTACTGCGGCAAGACCTTCACCCGGCGGGTCTTCCTGCGCACGCACGTCTTCAGCCACACGGGGGAGAAGCTGTTCACATGCAAGGTAGGGCTCCGTCGGCTCCCTGGGGGCGGACGGGAACACTGTGGTTCGGTGCAGCCCTTGAATTGTATGAAGTAAAGATTTTGGCTTATTGTGAAACCCAGTCTGAATGGTTGATAATGAGAGGGGATAATCCCTGAAGAGTTTAATGCTATTCAAGGCTATTAAGTAAGTAGTAACTTAGTTTAGTTATTTAGCAGACGCTTTTATCCAAAGCACGCTGTTGTGGTTTTAAACAATCTCTCTTGAAACTTTGGGAGGATTTCTGTGAAATCCTAATGAAATATGTGTGTACAATCCCCACGGTTACCGTGATAATACATGATGTCAGGTCACCTTGCCCTACATTCAAGGATGGGAACAATCTGTCTCCGGCCTCCGTTCTCCAGGATGTGATTTCCTTTGATTTCCCTGACATGTGTGTGCTGCAAGTGACACGCAACTCTTGAGATGAGCCTTTGAAGTAGGTTGGGTATTACAGCCAAGGTGCGACTTTGGAATTGCCAAAACCCCACTCTCATTATATTCTAAGGGTTTTCTTTCATCCTCTCTGTCTCTTTTTTGGACCACAATGCGTCCTCTACAAGGGACCATTGAACATCGTCATGGGCAATTCTTTCAGGGGTTCAACCGTATTAGGCCCATTATCATAGACGGTTGAAAAGGGTCATTTTATTATGCATGCACAATTAACAATGGCACTTAATCCTGATGACTGGTTGGGCTTGTGTGCAGGTGTGCTCCAAGTGCTTCACCAACTCCCAGAGCCTGTTGCGCCACAGCATGTGCCACACCGGCAACAAGCCCTACATCTGCGACGAGTGCGGCAAGAAATTCTCCCAGGTGTGCACCCTGAAGAGGCACCAGGCCACGCATTCGTCCAACCAGCCGCGACGCAAGCGCGGACGCAAGCCGGTACGACGCAGGAACAGACGACATCAACACTTTTGCGATGGACTTATGTTTTATTTCGAAATGGCAATGTTGAAAAATATTGCGTTTTTTTATTATTGCCCCAACATTAAAGTGATGGGTCTGACAGGGTCTAGCAAAACGTTAAATGACGATAACATATCACAGAGGGATGTATTCTCTACAGACCTATCAAATATAATAAAATGTCAAAGTATTTTAATTAACATCTCTTAAGTCAGCTAATTTACTCAGTCTTTGAAAGACTCTGGATTTTAGGGTGGTCTGAATCCCCCACTGGCTGTTTTGTGTAGAAACGCTGTAGCATCACTCCGCTGTAACCATAGCTGTCTCCCGCCTGGCTACAGAGCCCGGATGGGAAATAGACCCCACCCATCAAACAGGCTTAGAGGAATAGAAGGAAATCAATAGATTGACATTACAAGAGATTTCATGGGATGTCATTTTCAGATCGTTAATGCAAAGAAA
>OOFG01063581.1:0-11570 GCA_900323295.1 Molva molva | reverse complement strand
TCAGGTGGGTATTAATCTTACTGTAGTGAGCGTTCACACCAGGGAGGCTCCACGTGCATCTTAGACCCAAAATTACACCCTGGAGGGACTTTACCCTTTATAGCAGACAGAGGAAACACTGCATCACACCGAGAGAGGAAAGAGCAACCGCAGATGAAATATTTATCAAGGGAGGTTCAGGGTTGGCTAGGTGGCTAGGAAGGTAGGTAGGTAGTTAGGTGGGTAGGCTAGATGGGTAGTAGGTAGGTAGGGAGGTAGGAGTGTAATTGCTGGGTAAGTGGATAGGTAGGTCTGCAGGGAGGTATGTGGTTAGGTAGGTAGGTGGATATGCAGGCATGTCGGTAGGTTTGCGGAAAGGTAGGTAGGCAAAAAACTAAATGTTTGTATTTTTGCACTCTTACACACTTGCTTAAGCCCATTGAATGATTCAGCCACTGCGAGTCTCTTCAGTCATCAACATGACACTGTTACAGCCCCTGAATCAGTAGGGCTTTCTGTATTCAAGTGCTCATGCTCTGCCTAATTGGCAACAAGCAGAAATAGAATCTTTCAACCGTCGCTCTGCGTTGTTGATACAAGCCTCTGCAGAAACAACAGTATGTTCCCCACAGTTACCCTTTCCAGATCCAGCCTCTTCTGTGTGTACCTCCATGTATTGGCATAAAGAAATGATGCTACTAATACTAATACTACTTTTAATGATAATAGTAATACAAAGTTATTATAATGCAAAGTCATAATAATGCAAAGTCATAATAATACAAAGTAATAATAAAATAATTATAAGGGTTTGGTTAACATGATAAGTACTCTGAGTGTCGTTATGCCTTTAATGTCCAAGTTCTTTGTAAAGGACAGGTCACCAATCAATGATTTACGGTAAATTAAACACAGCACTAACAGAAGAGTTAACAGCACTAACTCTTCTGATCCTCCCACATATGATACTCTGTGTAATCAAATAGGTATTCAAAAAAACAGGTTTGACTGTCTAGTT
This sequence comes from Molva molva, assembly GCA_900323295.1. Classification (NCBI taxonomy): domain Eukaryota; kingdom Metazoa; phylum Chordata; class Actinopteri; order Gadiformes; family Lotidae; genus Molva; species Molva molva. The sequence goes on along the minus strand of OOFG01063581.1, from coordinate 10,573 downwards.
GTGTTTTTTATACCACAACGTTTTTTTAAAAGATATATTAACAAATGGAGAGTGCATATGCTTTCAGGTTCATGTAGGAAAGAATTCTAAACTGGAACTCACAAAAATTATTCTTTTCATTTGAAAATGTCAACCAGCAAACCATTAGCCACCGTCTTTAATACTAATGAATGTGATGTTCAAGGAAGTAGTATATGCTTCATTATTCCCTCACCCTCTACTCTCTACTGCGGCTACTGTCTAATGCAAAGACCGGACTTGTGTTCTGGGGAGAATGTTCTTGCTAGTTGTTCTTGGAAGAAGGAATTTGCAACGTCACGAGCACGCAGCATGCTGTTGACAGTTTGAGATGTTGCGTTCTTGCCGAAATTAATACTGGGATATCTGTGCTGCCAAGTTCCCACAAGTTACCAACCAGTGCATTTTGTTTCTGTGTCAACATTTGGTCACAATATAAGACTGCTAAAGAGTAATCAAAAGTCAAGGTTGAGAAGGAGGTGCTGATAGATCCTGACAGCCTCTGGCAGATTTAAACATTGGATTAAAAAAATTTAACTGACAATAACAACTAACCCATTAGTCATCATCACTATTGAATTGTAAAATTATGTATTTTATATTCTTTCCATGTCTTAACGGCATTGTTACCATGTTGCTCTCAATAGCTTTTCAATTGCTTTCTATTTTGTAAATACAGTTGAGGATGTGGCATTTTATTTCATACCAAACTAAATGTGTGTAAAGTCTCACACAATGTTCATCTGTGTGTGTGTGTGTGTGCGTGTGTGTGTGTGGGTGTGGGGGTGTGTTGGTGGGTGGGAGAGAAGTGGAGGGGAGTTGGAAGTTATACATGTGTTTATATTGGAATCTACTACTATGCAAATTCCAATGAAGTCAGCCTGGTCAAATAAGCAAATGGGACAGAATAAGGAAGTTGGAAGGATAAAACATCCATTGTGGGGCAACACCTATGTGTGCGTGTGTGCGAGCTAACACCTGTTCACCAGCTCAGTGTGTGTTGGCGATGTCAGAGGAAACAAACGTGTCTGTGTCTGCATGTGTGTGAGTGTGGGACCTTGTGAGATGCAGGGAGACTGCGTGGATCACTTCACCCCACTGTAGGCCAGAGGGAACCCCATGCTGCACCTACGGTAGGCTATAGCTTCACCTGGTAAACCCAGCAGGGTTTCTCTCTGCAATTTCAACGCTTTGAAACGGATGTTTGGCATTCCTCAGGAATTTACACCTGTTGCTATTAAGTGAACTATTTCTTTGCCTTGTTAAAAGCAAGTTTGGTTTGTTAGGGGATCAGATTAAACAATTGTATTTTTTAGATTAAGTTCTAACAATCTATGCTAAAGACAAACCACACTGTCATAGCAACAACATCAAGAACCAGATCATTCATATGTATTCTAATGAATAGACCTTCCATGAAATAAAAAAATGAGGTTTGGCATTGAAAGCAGTTGGAGTATGTAAGTAAGTAGTATGGAAAGCATAATAAAAAATGTCCTCTGCTCTGTAAACAGTGCTTTTGACAGAGACGAGAGCGTTAAAGAGTTAACACACAGACGGTGGCGCGGGAAACTTGGCATCCGATCAACTCAAGAATCTCATCAAGAATCTTGACTTTGGTTCTTAGGTAATGTTGTTCCATGGAATCTTTACCATGGAGTCTTTGTGTTTAGCAGTTAAGGCAAGGATATTGTTAAGGTGAAATGTGGGTCACTATGCTAACAATGGCTTTATTGTAAACCGAAACTGATGTTGCATGATAAGTTAACTATTTACAGGTTTATATTGATATGACAGTTAGCTCTTGTTTTTACAACACCGACCTCAATGAATAGGCTCAGGCTTGTTCTGTGTTTGTATGCTAAACGCCACGTCCCCAAAGACCCACTGTCGTGTGCCACATTGATAAAGTATTGCATGACGTCAGGTGGTAATGGCCTTAATAAATGGCAACTAAGTGACTAAAATAACTGTAATCTGCACACTGGATAAATAACTCGCTTAGAGCCCTGCATTCACATTCAATTGGGATGCAAATGTTATGTTAAAGTTTATGTATGTCATGTATGTCATGTATGTATTTAATAAATACATACATGACATACATGACATACATTTTGTTTCTTCTTAAGGGATTATATATAAATACTATTTATATATAATCCCTTAAGAAGAAACAAAAGCCTTGCAGCAGACTGATAAGAAAACAAGTGTTTCCAGTCTAATGCGTTTGGTTTGGTCACATGACCAAAACCAAAAAACCAAGACATTGATATTCCTGATTCCGCAGCTTAATTTTTTTCCCCCCTGTACTTCCTTATAGAGCTGTGGGTCATGGTAACTGATACCGCATCGGCCCAAATATGACCAGCACTACAACCTCAACCCTCGACAGTCAGCTGTTTACCACATGGAGTCTGAACCCCTACTCTGATGGTGAGGGTGTGGACACTCACACATACACGCGCGTGTGCACACACACGCAAGCACGCACACACACACACACACACACACACATGCGTTCATGCACACAAGCACACACACATGCGTTCATGCACACACAGACACAGACACACACACATACACACATACATACATTCACGCACACAAGCACACACACACACACACTTACGCACCAATAAGCCAATAAAAAAGGCAGACAGACATTTCCTGCTTTACTAGAGTACTTCAGCTTTTTAATAGTTTTCAATCCAGAGCGATTGATGTACAAGCCAGTCCATTCGGTAGAAAGGAAGTTATTATATTTAGTCATTTAGCAGATGCTTTTATCCAAAGTGTGTGCATGTCATTAAGGAGCAGGCAAGGGTCACGCCAGCTACATAGGTGGTCAGGTTGTACTCAACTTTGGACCACTAGACAGTTTATTATATTACCTCGTAAAATGAGTAAAAAAATTCTGAACTACCACAAAACCTTAACGATCAATACCTATTTATAGGCATATTATAATACCAAGTAAAATGAATCTAACTAATTCTGAACAACTGCACCAGCACCAATCACACAAAATGTACAAGATCAATACCTGGGCACTCCTGCATATATCAGCTCCTAATTCATGATGTCATACTGTAACGCTGTTAACGTTGCTCATTTACCTTACAGTGTCTGTGGTGGTGCCGGGCGGCTACTCCAGCCGTCTGTGGACCAGTGAATGCCAGCCTCAGTTCTGGAGCAAGTACCAGGTGTGGGAGTGGCTGCAGCAGATGATGGATGTGTACCAGATCGACGCCTCCAGCATGCCCCTGCACAACTTCGATATAGACGGCTGCCAGCTGTGCAGCATGAGCTACCAGGACTTCCACCACGCGGCGGGGAGCGTAGGAGCCATCCTGTACCACAGCCTCACTGAGCTGAAGCTGACTGGTGGGTGGAGGCTGCTGGCGTCGTTCCCCTACACCCGCCCTCTTGGCTCCAACTTGGTGCTAAACGCTAGCTGGATCATCACCCAGCTAGTGTTTAGAACCAACTGTTTTCGGCCGATATATTTTTCTGCATGCACACACACACTCTCACGCACACACACACACACACACACACACACACACACACAAATCTGTGCAACTCAATCAACATCTGCCCTTAATATCAATGTCCCAGCGAATGAATGCGAATGAACTAAGTGATTAGATGTAGTTGGTTCACTTGTAGCTATACGAGTCATTAGGCAGTCTGATTGTATACACGGGACCATACAAACAAACATAGAAAGTCTGGATGATTATAAGGCTATAGATGCAGCCCATTAGTGCTTTATTTAAACACTCACCACTTTCTGTTTCCCCCCCCCGTGCCACTTTATTCTGCTTTACTTTACAGTCAAATGGGTTAATGGTGATTTAGCTGTGTGCAGACAGATTGGGGAATATTGAATTCATATTAAATACGCTTGTTGAACTTGTATTGCTGTTTATTATGGCAATATGAAGCAATTAAACACACAAGCTTTGTTTGTTGGTGAATGTTTGAACAGAAGAAATAAGAAACACATTGTGGTTTATGGGAACTTTTTTCACCTAACATTTGAAATGTAGTATATTTATATATATAATATAATAATATTATATTATTGAATATTTTTGACTCAAAAGGCAGTCTGGGTGCCAAATACACCAACTGTTTCTGGAAGAAGATTTTAACAGTTGACAAAACAGTTTTTTTATCACACTTTAGAACAGTGAGAGTGTTGTTTTGAGAATTGATCCTTTAGATTTCCTTTCCATCTACACTTGCGGGATGACTGAGATTTCCATGGCAGCGACCATGCTGAAGTTCCTCTAGAAACCAACCTATTGTTGTTGTTATACATTATACATGATGCATATTTTCTTTCTTCACAGGACCGTGCCAATCAGACACAGTGCAACTAGACGTTAAACCAACAGAATGTAAGTCACGATGGAATGATGACTATTGCATTTTTTTTTACAGTTTTTAAGTTCATCTCCACAACAGCATTGTTCACACATTCAACAGTGTTGAATAAGGATTTTTGGGGATATTCTGGTAACACTTTATAATAACGTTAAGTCATTTATAAATATGCCCTTTAGTTAATTATGATCTAATCATTAACAAAACATGAATACACATTTGCAGATAATTAGTGGTCAGCCTACCAGACTATCAAGTGGACTGTACCAGCTGGTAGGCTGATCTGTCCGTCATGCATTTGGGAGAACCCTTCCACTTGTGATGTCACTATAGGGTCGATTTTTAAATGGCTTGTAATGGCTAATCAACCTCACACCTGGTGGTATAATAGTAGTCTTTTAACATTGCACTTATAATCATCTGCAAATGTATATTAATGTTAAGGATTAGTTCATCATTAACTTAAGGCTCATAAATTATTTTTTGGTTGATTGGTTCATCATTAACTAAAGGATTATAAATTAATTGTGACAGATCGTTATTATAACGTGCTGCTGACATTCAATATCCAAATCGAATGAAACTAGCTCACTCTACAGTGGAACTTTAGTTGTGACGGCAAAAATGTGTTTAAAGATAATAAAATAAATCAAATTTTTAAATTACAGCATATACCCAGCTGGAAAGCGTAGAGCCAGTTTGACAAGCCAAACACCAAAGAAAAATGTCAACTTAAAAATTACCTTCAACGTTTTATTGGGTGCTAAACACCCTGTTTGACTATTCCATTTACTATTTATCAAAGCAGAAGCAGGAAAACGCATCAACAAATTGATGACAAGACGAGGCTTGTTGAAAACTGATTGATTTCCTAACTCTTTTGTGCTCTCTTGTGTTTCTCCAGTTGACTTCTCATGTCCATTCCCCGACGCAGGCTATCCTTCTGCAGGCAAGTCATTGCTATGGCATTGTTCATTACTGTTAATTATGTTTTTAAATGATGCATGTATAACCAATAGACCTATTATATTTCTCTCTCATTTAGATGTCTGTGATTCCTCGTTTACTTCCATGCCACCCCTTGGTTCTCCCTTACCCTCTAGCACAGGTAAGGAACTACCTCTATCAATTGTAGGTCATTTTGAAGATAACACTGTGCCTTTTACGTTTTTTTATGTTGTTGTGTAGTATTTCCACAGTCCAACACATCATTCACTTATCTATTATATTTCTTATACCTGTAAGTCAACATAACATCCTCCCTTTTGCATTCGACAACAGCTTTTTAGCTATTCTCGTTCAGACAATGATGTCATAACATGTTTCCACTCACGCTAATCGCCAGCAAGCTGACACAGCTAGCTCACATGTTTTATCATTAATGTGACTTTCACTAGGAAATAAGCCAGAGTACAATGTAAGGGGAATGTACGGTATGAATGCCATTCATGCCTTCAAGGAACTTGACTGAACTGCCGTCTTATTATATTGGAAGCTGAGGCCATATCAAATCAGACTGATTGTTTCCCCCACAGACAGTGGAAAGTGCAAATATCTGATTAGAAATTAATTAAACATAAAACAATATTCAATTTTTTCTGTTTCTTTCTCATTCGCAGACACGAAAAAATCACACATCCGCACGGATCAAGTCAAAAAACATAGTAAGTAAAACGACCCATATTCTGTGGAAATGAAAGTGCCCCTAGCAATTACAAGCCATTTCAAAATCTACCCAAGGTGACATCACACGTGGGAGTGCCCACCTAGATGTTCACTAGCTAGCTAGTAGGCTGATCTATACCTCACCTGATGCTATAACAGGGTCCCTTTCATTTATGTATAACATGTATGTGGAAGACTGTAAAAACATTCATGTTAGAATTGCACGCACAACTCTTTTCGTTTCCCAGACCCACGGGGCAGTCACCTATGGGAGTTCATCAGGGATATCCTGCTGTACCCAGAGCGTAACCCGGGCCTTATCAAGTGGGAGGATCGGACGGAAGGTGTTTTTCGCTTCCTCAAGTCGGAGGCCGTGGCGCAGTTATGGGGAAGGCGTAAGAACAACAGCAGCATGACTTATGAGAAACTAAGTCGAGCGATGAGGTATGACTACTGCTGCCCTGATAACATAGCAACCATAAGGTAACGCTGGAAACCTAGCAATGATGAAGTATAACTATAGCAACGGTGGTAACTTAGCAACGATGAGGTAAAACTATAGCAAGGTGGTAACATAGCAACGATGAGGTAAAACTATAGCAACGGTGGTAACATAGCAACGAGGAAGTATAACTATAGCAATGGTGGTAACTTAGCAATGATGAAGTAAAACTATAGCAAGGTGGTAACATAGCAACGATGAAGTATAACTATAGCAACGGGGGTAACTTAGCAATGATGAAGTAAAACTATAGCAACGGTGGTAACATAGCAACAATGAAGTAGAACTATAGCAACGATGGTAACTTAGCAATGATGAAGTAAAACTATAGCAACGGTGGTAACTTAGCAACGATGAAGTAAAACTATAGCAAGGTGGTAACATAGCAACGATGAAGTATAACTATAGCAAGGTGGTAACATAGCAACGATGAAGTATAACTATAGCAACGGTGGTAACATAGCAACGATGAAGTATAACTATAGCAACAGTGGTAACATAGCAACGGTGGTAACATAGCAACGATGAGGTAAAACTATAGCAACGGTGGTAACATAGCAACGATGAAGTATAACTATAGCAAGGTGGTAACATAGCAACGATGAAGTAAAACTATAGCAACGGTGGTAACTTAGCAACGATGAAGTATAACTATAGCAAGGGGGGTAATGTTGAAACTATGACATATACGTAGGAACAGCCAATCGATCAATCTTATTATGAGGATTTTCTTATTGTATGTTAGGATCCTGTGTTACTACATAATAGACTTTCTCCCAATCTGATTGTTAGTATTGGAGATGTAAATACAATATCAGGACACTAAACACAGGTCATAACGTTTTTTTGTGTGATTTTATATGATAACTTACATAATAAGGTGCATATGCTATTATGAACGCTTTTAAATTGAAAGTGCTGGTAAGTATTAAATTGCATTACTAGAAAAGGAGAAGAGGGCAGTGTGAAATAATTTGACCCAGCCAAATAACTTTTTATTAATATCCAGATTGATATGATGGAGTGTAAACTGCAATGCATGACGTGAATATTATCTAGAGAATATACAACCTGTGAAGATGAACCCTCCCAGTGTTGGTTTGACTGAATGCCGTGCATCTGTCCTGTGTTGCAGATATTACTACAAACGGGAGATTCTGGAACGCGTGGACGGGCGCAGGCTTGTGTACAAGTTTGGGAGGAATGCAAGAGGCTGGAAGGAATTGGAGACGTGAATTTTGTTGACACTTATTTCCTCTATTTTTCTTCAACTTTGCATATATAGGCCTACTTGATTGTTTTTACCAAGGCTTTACTGAGATACTGTCAACCTATGGCCTAAACATAGTTTGCGTACATTCGGCATGGACATCATTTCCTCACACCGCTGTAAGCATTGCTTTATTTTTTGTCATAGGACCGCTGCTTCTTTGTCCAATCAATACCACTTTCAAGAAATCTTCAACACATTACCAGGTGAACAATTTGCCAATGGTTTCTCTGTCTCAATCCACCAAAACCCCAAAACTTCACAAGCAGGAATATTAATGTGTAATGTTAATGTGTGTGTCAGACTCAATGTTAGATGTTTATATTTAATAATTTAGGAGACACTTTTATCTAAAGCGTCTTACAGTGAATTTTAGATAGATCTCAAATGCATGTTACGGATCAGGTAGTGGGTCTGGTGCTGGTGGGGGGCCACAGGTAGACCGTTGGAACCGGACTACCTTTCGACTGGGATTCACCCCGACCACTACGCGATCCTGTCCCCGGAGGGAGAGGGAATTACATGTAGCATAGGAAAGCAGCTGGGAATTGAACCTGCGGCCCCTTACAAGGTGCTTTGTCTGTACGGATATCGTGCCAGCAGTTATGGCGCCCACGCGGCCCCACACTGTATGTGACGGCTCCGAGGAGGAACATGGACTTGTTGACCCGTGTGTGTTTGTGTTTAAAGCGTTGTTAGTAGAGCACTTCCTCTCTGCTTATGCTGTAGTTAACGTTTGTTTGGAAATGTGACAGCTGCCCTATCCTTTGGGAACGAACGGTTCGGTTGTCGGTCTTTACATTTGCTCAGAAGTGCCGCCCCAAGACAACAGATTAACTTGCGATGAAGCAATAAAGGGTTCTAGATTTTCCATTGTCACTTGGTCAGGTCATGTGACGTCTGTGCCTTACCACCGCGGGGTCTGATCATGGGCTGGCGTGTCAATTCCCATCAAAGGGTTGAAGGTCCAAAACAAAAATGTATGTGGATAAGAATTTTGAAATGTTTGAATATATCCAATGTTTTTTGAAGTGTGTTTGTCAATCAAAAGATGTGTTGAAATGTTGATGCTTTCTACTACTGCTACTGGGTTGTACAGTATTTGTTTTTCAGTGTGTTGTATGAAATAAAGGCAGTTTTTTATTCTAATAACTTGTTTCTTGATATGCTCTGTGGATACCAATGAGAATTTGTGCTGCACATTGTATTTAATCTCAAATCAGTTAGAGATACAATTGTTATGGAGAAAAATATACATTGTAATTTATATCTCGAATAGACACATTTAAAATATATTAATTAATATTAATTTAAAAAATCCATCAACGAGGCTCCTATTGTTACTGAAGCTCTGTGAAGGAATGAAAAATGGGCTGGTGCTTGTCATGGAATTAATTAGCGAGTGAAATTCCAGGCAATAAATTGGTCATTGGTTTGTGTCAGAGGTTCAGCCCTGGAATCGTCCGGCAAACAATAGATGATTAGTATGAGTGTGTGAAAAAATTTCACTTGACTTGTTGGTTGATTTTTAGTTGTGATAGACTGTCTTAAAAATGTATACTTCAGTAGGTTTGAATAAGGAATAGGGTGAAAAATGGAAGGTTAAATTGTGTCTATTACTACTATGCTCAATCCCTTAGACATACAAAGCAATACAGGAAGCAAGAGACATTCTACTCACAATCTGGATGCGAAGACAAAAGAGAGTCATTAAAATCATGACTATATTTCACACGATTGGCAGATGATGATAATGTTGTTATATTGTACTTAGGTTATGATTTTCCTTCAGTCAATGTTGCCACTTAGTTTGCAGGCTTATGAAGAATGAAGATGAACAGTTTGACTGCAAAGTGCAAAAACAGGCGAGGTGTTTAGATTGACATCTGACATCTGATGCCTCAGCCGATGCAGATTTGCATGGAAAAGCGATAAACCTACCCACACACTGATTAGATGAGACACTCACGATAGCTGTCATTCATCAACAAAACTAGGAAGAGCCTCAACATCCCAAATCTGGTATTGTTTTACGTTCGGCTCGATGCTGCTGAAAGTTGTTCTGATAAAGTCATGGAAATGTTTAAAGATGTGACTCATAGATGTATAACTGCGAGGACGATAAGCAAATGAATGATCAGTACATATACTAATATCAAATGGTGCCTGATTTGCCTAACAGACGACCTGCATTGATGAAAAAGGAGAGTGATAGACTAAAGCCCCTAATGTGTGTGAGTGTTCGTGTGTGCCTGTGTATGTGTGTGTATGTGTGTGTGTGTGTGTGTGTGTGTGTGTGAGTGTGTGTGTGTGTGTGTGTGTGTGTGTTTGACAGTGTGTTTGTGTGTGTGTGTGTGTGTTCAGTGTGTGTGTGTGTGTATGTGTACAGTGTGTGTGTGTGCGTGTGTGTGCGTGTGTGCGTGTGTATGTGTACAGTGTGTGTGTGTGTGTGTGTGTGTGTGTATGTGTACAGTGTGTGTGTGTGTGTGTATGTGTACAGTGTGTGTGTGTGTGTATGTGTACAGTGTGTGTGTGTGCGTGTGTGTGCGTGTGTGCGTGTGTATGTGTACAGTGTGTGTGTGTGTGTGTGTGTGTGTGTGTACGGTGTGTGTGTGTGTGTGTATGTGTGGAGTGTGTGTGTGTGTGTGTGTGTGTGTGTATGTGTGCAGTGTGTGTGTGTGTGTGTGTATGTGTACAGTGTGTGTGTGTGTGTATGTGTACAG
>OOFG01063579.1:0-14349 GCA_900323295.1 Molva molva | reverse complement strand
CAGTCTTGGGTTACTGGGTTCAGTAGCAACATGATCGCTATGGGCCTTAACTGGGGCAGACCGCGCCAAAATACCCGACCAGCGGCCCCCTCCGTCAGCCAGAGGCCCGGTAGGGACCAAAAGAAAATAGAAGTTTGTATTGGATTGTTACAAGATTAAAAACGTATGTATGTTCCCATGGCGGCTGCATGTGGCCTGTTAGCTAGGAGTGGTGAATTCCCCAACTGCTTGTTTGCTCAAGCAAAGCAATATTTTCGTAGAGGATCCATTAATACAACGTTATTATTTGATGCCAAAAATTGAACAGATGCGTTTATGGAACGGACAGATTGGTTGCTGGAAAAAGTGAGCTTAGGATTCGATCATCCATGTGCTGTTGTGTCTGACTTCAAGTTGGCCTCATTGAATTCTCGCTTTAAGTGGGTAATTCTCATCTGCACGAATTGCAGCAAAAGTCACAAAAATTGGTAAATGTGCGACTTACTAGCAAACACTCGCGGCGGAAGTGACTGAGAAATGCCTCGTCGTGACCCCTGTTAGGCCCCTTGGAAACAAGCTCATTGTTGTACTGGTACGAATAGATCAGGTACATCAGGGCCTCCACATAACTGTAAAGAGTCACAGAAAAAAGGAATGCATTAAGTAAGAATGGTTGCCTAGTAATAACGCCAGACCTACAAACAACCACCAGTTTTACCCAGCACATCGGCCGTCTTGAAAGTATCAGCTCTGATTGCCAACAGCAACGGACCTATCGTATGCCATTATTGAATCTTATTCTTAAGTAAGCGAGGTGCCAAGGAGTGTTTGCAGCTGTCCGCTTGTTTACAATAAGGCTTTACGAGCGTTCCTTACTGCCCTCCACAGTTCAGAAATGAATAAATGGCGCAAATACATAAATAAAAACAAATACATATAGTTGTGCTTGGCTTCAAACAGTCACAATGTATGGAGAGGGGTTGAACAATCTCCTCTTACTTGGATTTTTGGAACAGCTCCAAACCAATCATCAGAAGGGTAGTAGTCTCCCGGAAAGTCCTGTAGTCCTGATGCCACATCTGATGAAGAGTGGCACATGAGTTTGCATCTAAAATTCATCTGAACGTTCGGCTGGTAGTGCAACTGCAAAATGGTCAGTTTAAACATAATTTTCTAACTGAAGACATTTTGTGCCGTCTTTATATTTGACATCCTTTTTTTTTTGTATTGGCCTTATTAAGAAGCATGGCTGACTGACTCCCAAGTATTTCAACCCAATTCAACTCCTTCAGATAGACATCCAAGAAAAAGGGGTCCAGACCTCGTATTCCTCAATGTTGACCTCCTCTGGCTTAATGAGGTCCAGTTTGGCACGTGCCACATTCATAATGCTCTTACACCTGAGGAAGCGAGAGAGAGACAGAGTTGGAGCGAGAGACAGAGAGAGCAAGAGAGAGAGGATGGGCTGATGTAAGTGGTGAAGATGGTGAGTCACTGTGTGATGTACTCTAGCAGATGAGATGGCCCGCCCTGCCCTGGGGCCTTTAACACGGTCTAATGAATCACTCTTTAGTGCCGAGGAGAAGTGAACCGCTTCTCTGGAGAACGCTATTGAGGCCACGTTGCACACATAAATCTAATTATCCGGCTCAAAATAGAGAAGGGAGAAATCAATTCTTCTCTCATGAATATGGATTGAGGCTAACAAGCGAAGTTGAAAAGTTTTTCAAGAGATGGCAGTAAACGGGGGCTCCACTTGATACCCAAATGGCATCACAATCTGCATCTTTGGGGGGGCATTTATATTTAGTAATGAGTAAATGAAGCCCCTGCTCATTGCAATTGGAGGTGCAATGAATGTGTGCATAGGTAGGATGAGACTTCATCCAGCTGCTGCAGACAGTCAGTGATGGTGTGTTAGTAGTTGTGCTACCCCCTGCTGGTCACTTTGAAAAATATCCCCTCTTCAATTAAAATGAAGCCTGCAACTCCCTCATTGGCCTGCCAATAATGAGGTTGATGTATTGGCATTTCTTGTATCTGCTTTGTTGATTTTCCATCTGAGAAACATGACTGCCCGGCTCATCGAATACATGTGTACACAACTTTAGTCTTACAAATAAAGAACGTGCTGGTGTAGTCTGGTGTATTTTCTAAATCCAAGACACTGTGTGGCATTCATAGAACTCAATAACAAAGAGTCTTTCTACGAGCGATTTCTGTTTTTCTCAAAGCCATTTCGGGCATTACAACGCATAAGACAACGATTCCCAAACAGTTTCCAAATTGAGTTTGGAACAGCGGGTGCTGCAGTGCTGGCTGATGGAAATGGAAATGAGCTTTCAAGTGTGGCCATCAGTCTCTTTTTTATTCGTACCATTAGCATAAGTGTAATCAAAACCATGCTCCGTATTTAAAATCCTCCTCAAGACAAAGCGTCCCTCAAGTCTAACGAGTAAGCGTTGCCCAGCGCATTGCGGCAGCGCCACTGACCTCTCGTCGAAGGCCAGGTTTCTGTCGGCAAACTGCGTGAGCAGCGTCCTCTCCAGGATCTTCTTGGGCGCCTGGTTGAGGATGAAGTAGACGATGGCGTGCTGCAGCCGGTAGTCGTTATCCGAGGCTACATCCTCCTCCGCAAACCGCATCAGGCGGGTGTACTCCACCTTGAGGGCCTGCACGCAGACGGAGGGAGGGGAGAAGGAGACCACAGATGAACCACCGGGGAGTCACCTGCCTCCTGATTGAGGTCAGGCTTCAGAGGGGACGTGCATATTTTTAGGGGGCTTTGCCTTCGCCGAGCGCCTCGCTACAAAAGGATGATGATTGAAACATATTTTGCGCGGTCATGATCCAGTGCCGATGTGATTGAGTGCAAAAGTTTGGCACTCCCCGGATACGCGTTGCCTAGAAAGTCTGATATAATCTGATGAACTTAAGACAGCCCCATCCATCATTTTTTTCTGTTGATGCGGAACATGCCAAGTCCTAATACTAGTAATGTAAATACAAATTCGACAACAATAAACCTACTGATTACCAAAAATATATTATGTTACCAATTGAATTGTTTTCAGCAATAAACAAAACATGGTCATTTCATGCATTCCAGGGGTGTTATTAGACCGATATTTAAACAGTGATTTTTTATTTTTCATATAAAATGACTAAAGATTTCAATCGGATCAGGCCTCACAACTCAAGAATTGAATTGAGGCCTGAACACAGAGAGAAAAGATTCAAAAACACAATGTTGATTCTACATTTTAGTGGAGGGACACTGGACTGCCATGTTTTTGCTCTTCTTGGATGGGCTAAACACTAACATTGCCCCATTCTAACTTGAGTTGAACTTCCCCACATATAAACATACTGGAAAAAAAAGAAGACATCAAAAAGAAAGAAGTGACACGAAGACATGAGATGCGAGTAGAAGGAGTGGGAGAGGGAGAAAGGACAGGGGGAGAGGAGGAGGAGTAGAAGGGGCAATATACCTTGAAGAAGGCCGCCTCGGGCCCACTCTTTTCAAATACATTGCTGGATTTGCCAATGGCCATAATTATACCCTGCATGTTTGGGGTCAGCATCGCCTAAAGTCAGGGAAGGGGAACTGTGGTTAACAGCACACAGTGTTATCCTTCAGAAGCACTGAGAGTCAGACAAGGCGGGTCCTCAGCTGTGAGCCACCCGAACAAGCAGTCCAGAGCATGCCAGGCATTGATTAGCAGTCCATGCAGAGGTTACAAGTGACAAGAGTGTGTGGTCAGTAGAATGACACGATCCATTACCAGGGCATGGCTTTATCGAGGACAACCGGCTGTAAAGAACACCATGCAGCCAGGTAAAGGCTGTTAGGAAGGAGGCAACAGCCAAGGCACGGTGTTAAGAAAACAGGTTTAGTTATTGAGCGCAGTGCAATCCGAGCCCACGCGCCTCTGCAAACACACAGACCCAAGGGACTACCGTAAAGCAAAGAAGAGATAAAGAGTTTGTCCCAATGCAAATTTCCAAAAAAACCCATGCAGAGCAACATAACGAAACACCAAACCCCAGCTGCTGTTCAAATGCTGTTGCAGACACAAACATTAGGGGTCAAATGGACAGAGTCACACATTCATCAAACCACCAACATCTAACCCCCCCCCACCTACATCTGAAAGGTCAGGATAAGCTTAGTGCGAAAGAGTCTTCTTGAGACAAAAGGCAGGCTGTTTCAAATGGAGGGTAGGGGGAGGTGACTTTTCACACAGGAGCGCAGAAGGTTGAGCAATAGAGTTGCTCTTTGTCAGGTTTAACCAGTGGCCTTTTCCCTGCCCGTAATGTCACTTAATCTTGAGCTCAAAACAGGAGAGAAAGAGAAATGACGCAGCGTTTTCTCAAGTGTGAAAAATCAGTTAGGCAAACCAGGAGTGACGCCCTCATTCCAACTCAAACAGGTACAGACGTCTTGTTGCAAGACAGGGAAAGACAACCTGACGGGGAGGGGGATTAGGGGATTATTTTTTTCCTTTGTTTATACCAGTATTCACACAAATCCTGCCTCCCATGCAATGACTGAACCGTGGTCCTGTGTTATAACTGTTTGCTTTTTAGCATTTGGCTAGCAGATTATTAAATGTAGTTGAACGGTATGGAAAATAAAATGCTGATATATTAGGTGAGAGATGGTTAAGTATAGGTATTAAGATATGGTGGGACTAAAGGTATATAGTTGAAAATAGTCATATTTGGGTATTAAGTAAAACTACTTTCTTATCTTAAAACGTCTTATAACATTAAGAGGTTTAAATTGAGGTAAAACGTTACCATGGTTATGTTTAACCAACAGGTGGGTTTAAGCTCTGGGAATAATTGCTGAACCAATCAAATCCATTGTGAGTGGTAGGGAGGGCTGGGATTGGTTGAATACAGGTATAAAAACAAAAAAGGACAAGTGCAGTGGTAGAGGGGGAGGGGGGTGCTGCGGGCACTACCTCATCATCGTACCCCCCTTCCTCTGACTCAATGACAAAAGTTCCCACGTGGGGGATGGCCACCTCTACTGTACGCTGGGCCGGACCCTCGCCCTCCGCGCCAGGCTGGGGGGGAGGAGTAGGGGACTGGACCCCAGGCTGGGGAGAGAGGGGAGCTGGGGGAGGAGACTGGAGAGAATGGGACACACACACACACACAGAGAAGAGGAATGGAGGACAGAGAGAGTCTTGGAGTTGGCGCGGGTTGATGGTAAAAAGGGAAAATAGAGTCTTCTCCATTATGAAGCCTATTTTCACATCATTGTTTACAGCCACGAAGTTCAGCATGCAGATAGTAAAGTCCTTTTTTTTTTTTTTTCCGTTTAATCATTTGTATACGAACTGAGCCATGTCGCAGAATTGGTATAAATCTGTGCTTTTGATTGTCTTTTTTTACACAACAAAAAAATCGATCAAGAGAAAAGTGAGGTATTCAAGTCTCTAATCTCATGGGCACACATATGCAACAAGTGGCATAGAAAAAAGTGACACCAAGAAAAGTTATTCTGTTCAAGGCATCTCTTTGAATAAAGATTCCGGGCCAAAGGATGGGCACGACATTACTCTGAGCAAAGCGTTAGTGCATGTGTAAGTGTGTGAACGCACCGCGTTAAGCAGTGCCTCGGGGCTGGTGTCCTCCTGTGCAGCAGCAGCCTGTGAGATGGCTCTCTCCATGTTCTCCTGGAGCTGCTTGGAGTCAGTGGTGGGAGAGGGCTGCTCCATGTACTCTGGGTCCTGCATTGCCACTGCAACATACAAAAACAACAGGATGTTTATAGTTGATCCCATGCTACAGTGACGATGATCCAATACACCTCAAACGCTACAAGCTGACCCAATATGACCCAACTATCAACAATGAATTGAAAGTTAACAATAGATATCAACCAACTTTCTGAAGTTGATTCCATACCGTTTTTCATTAAATAATTTGTGGAGGCTATAGAGTACATGACATTTAGTGTACATGACATATGGGCTAAAGAGCGAATAGCTTTGAGGATGTCGGCAAATTTTTCTATTTAATTCAAAAATGCATTACAGAAACGATTTTGCATTCAATCATCATTAATGGTGAAAATGATATTGTACAGTGTAAAACATATTGAAAATGGCACACAAGCAGGAACTGTGTCATTGATGAATGACAAAAGTGCTGCTTGGATTGGATTCCACTTAGTCTTGCATTAGCAAACTGTCAAAGTAATACATGTCCAGCTTCTCAAGGTGGAAGAAGAAGATCTGGACGGAGGAGAGGAAACGAACCCTGCATGCGAACGGTGGCTTGACAGACATTATATTAATAAATATACTGCCAAAATAAATCAGGTGGATGTTTTTTGATACCAGTTGAAGTCAACCACACAGAAGAGACGCATTTATCTATAGTTTTCTAGACAGAAGATACTTGGGTCGTTTCATTGAGAATGATGACAATAAAAAAAAAACATTAACTAGATGTTGTTGCTTTAAGTGAAAATCTTAAGTACATAGCACCCTACTTCTTCAGAGCCCATATTGAATTGCCATCGATTGGTCAGCCATTTTAAATCATTCATCAAGCACAACAGAACTAAAGAGTCGATGCATTTGCATTGTGTTTCACACAGAACAAAACGGAGTATACATAGTGGCTTTGGAGGGGCGTGACACTACCCACCTGTGTTGTCCGGAGGACTGTACTCAATGCTCATTGGCTGAGGGGAGGAGGAGGAGGTGGTAGTGGAGGAGGCTCCAGAGGCTGTGGAAGCAGCAGCAGCAGCAGCAGCAGCAGCAGCAGCAGCGGCGGCCAGGGCCAGCTTCTCCTGCTGGGCCTTGCGGGCCTGCAGGGCATCCCACTCCTCCATCTCCTTGTCAAACAGCTTGTTGTCTTCCTGGACGAAGCGACGCAGGTCTGGCGGCAGCTTGTCCAGGCCGCTCAGCGCCTGGCCCGTCTCCTTGTCGAACTCCTCTGCGGGGGGGAACCAATGGGAGGGGAGCGTGGGAGCATGACATCGTAAGACTCTCGGTATCAAGATTATTAATCTGGTGCAGAAGCATGACTTCCGCTATTTGCCAAGTAAAACCTATTTCAAATATTATAATTTAATTTGAATTAATTTGAACAGTGTAGCAAAATAGTTTGCAGTCATTTAGAGACAAATATTGACACAAATGTAGTCAGTTACACAAAAAAGGTCATAAATATATTCTCCTACAAATAAACACATATGAAGTCTCAGTGCATCTCTAGTCAAAAGATACACTGCAATCAACACATTACATATGCCAACCCGAATGAGAAAACTTAAGATGTCGGGAATTCAAGGACAAATTGGTATTACATACCACAGGAATTCCAGTAAAAAAATTATAAAAAAGGGATGCTAAATTCCTCCCTTGACGCCCTACCTTCTATGAGGAAGGGCTTCTTGTCGTTGATGTACATCAGGCAGTAGGCGCTGGCGTTCCGGTAGCCTCCGAACGAGTCCCTCACCAGCTCCTCCCAGGTGGACTTGGTGACCGAGACGTCGTTGTACTTCATCCAGCGCCGCTGGTGCGGGTCGTAGATGTAGGCCCAGTAGTGGCCCGCGTTGGCCTGGCCCTCGTGGACCAGAACGGCGTGCAGCCGGTACGGGACCTGCAGCAGGCGGGGGACAGCTACACTTAAGTGCTGAGAAACTATGGAATAAAAACTGCCAACAGATTGGTTTTAATGGGTTTCGGCTGCATTTAAAACGATAACCCATCAAACCGTCTGACCTCATTAGACGCAGAACCAATAAAAAGGTTACTTATGAGAATTGGGAATAAAACAGCATTTCCAGTGGAGTTTATTTGTCGTTAATTGTGACATTTGTTCAAAATCATGTGGTGGTACGTTCATGCATGAGTGGAGGATTGTAAATTGAACAACAACAGTGGCACACACCTGCATCATAGACTTGTCAGAGTACATCAGCTCAATAGTTCTGTGGATTCTTGAGATGCTGCCCTGTAGATCTGTAAGTAAATTGTATAAATATTAGGCCATGAGATTACGAATATTACAGTTAGATCAGATTTAAGTAGCGTTAAAACTCCAATCATGAGACAAAAAAAATTGTTTAACTATTGTTGGAACCGACATTTACCATGGCTGGCTTGGCTCCATTAGTAAGCTAAACACACGTGTTTAAGTAAAGTTTTGTTTAAATTGTACTACTCCCACATTTTACTGAGGTATAGAATGAATGTGGGGTAGCTACTGTAGTAGCTAACTAGAACAACCAAATAGTGTTCATAATATATGGTATTAAAGAGCCATTGAACCCAAAACCACATCTTTTTTGTTTTAAACATGGTAATTTGTCTTATATGATCTTAAACATAGTAATCTATGCCATTTTATCACTGTTACAGAAATAAGTCCCCAATTTAGAGAAAAAAGGGGTAAAATCCTATGATTTTGCCATTCTCCCCAAAACACTACGTGAACGTGCCACTCTGCTGCGAATGCAGATAGTGTTCTTTTCGTGATGTCAGACTACCTTTTCCGAGGTAGTAGGACGTCACGACCAAGGGGCACCAGCGGCGCGGTTTGTGTGGACGTGTGGAGCTCTGTCTGGGCAGCGGTTGACTGCGGTGTCCGCGAGAAAGTCTGGCTTTTCGGACACTTATTGTATAACACCACGGTGTGTGTGGATGGTGAAGCTCCGTCTGAGCAGCGATTTATTTAATACCCGCGTCCGAGAGTAAGGCTTCCCGGACACATACAGTATAACGCTACGGTGTGTGTGGATGGTGAAGCTCCGTCTGAGCAGCGATTTATTTAATGTCCGCGTCCAAGTGAGGGTTAGGCTTCCCGGACACCTATAGTATAACGCTACGGTGTGTGGCGGATTTCATATACAACACCGCTTATTATAACACTCATAACAGTTACACAATGACGGTACTAAAAAAGTATCATCAAATTGGCGTGGGTCATAACTGTGGGGATAAGACGCCCCCCTCTTTCCTAAAACTCTCAGCCCAAAACACATTTTTTTAAATCAGTGTTCGATTTCCAGCTGAAACAGTGGGCTCACTGGCTCTTTAAGTGGACGCTTTCATCCAAAGAGCCTTAGAATACCACGGTGCTTACATTCCAAGTATGGTTGTTGATGAGAACCTGTTTGAGAAACACTGTGCAAAGTACACACAAAAGCCACACCCGCACGACAGCCACTCATCTGCCAAACGGCGCTCATCTGCCAGACGGCGCCCTACTGTGGTCTGCAAACAATGCAGTGCTTTGCACACGATTAATTATAGATCAACCTATATGCTGACAAATCTGTGTCAAAGTCAATATGGGCCCAAGTGTAAACCGGTCCCTCATGGAGACGGCTGCGGCGGCAGGGCCTGTGGTCGTACCGCGCGTGTCGTTCTCCACCTCGCTCCGCCAGCGATGCAGACAGCCCTCCAGCACCCGCAGCTCCTCCTCCGTCACATGCCTGGGCGCCGGGTGCATGGGCAGGTCGGGGGGCAGCCGCGACTGTGTGAAGGGCTTGTGGACCTGGGCCCTCTGCTGTGGGGCCGACCCCTGGGCCGGCGAAGGGCCCTGGGCGGCGGCAGACCCCTGGGCCAGCGACGGGCCCTGGGCCAAGGATGGGGCATCGGGGGAAACCGCGGCGGCCTGTTCCACAGTGCTGCGGAATCACAGAATGATGCTGTACATTATATGTATATATATATATATATATACGCTAAAATATAAATACACAAATTCTCCACAGTGTGGCTTTATACTTCCCACGTGTAGATGTACGCGTATGTAGATGCTGAGCACCTTACATTTTTGAAAAGGGCCATATGTTCCATCTTGAAAAGATTATAATGGATAATTGATGGGGAAATAACTAGACCTTATGTATTTGTGTATTGAAACAATAACCTGCTGGATATTGCATTTTATTCTCAACAGATATTATCAGTTTACCAGTTTACCAATAATCAATTATGCCTAACCAAGGTCATTCCAAAACCCTCATAAATGTCATTCTGATTTGACAAACCTCTGAGCAAATAAGTATTTTTGGAATAGATCCAGTCTTATCAACCATTATATTACATTACATTACAGTATAGGAGTTTAGTCTGCATCTGCAAATGTTCTACAGACCGGCAAGAAGAGTCCCATCTGTACATAAATGTTTCAGCAATCTCAGCAATCAGAAACTCAATGTAGACAGAGTGTCAATGTCAGTTTCCATTCTAAACCTATACGAAATACGATTATTGCCATATTAATGGAGTCAAAAAGTGTATTCAGAACATGCGGAGAACATAATACCTGGATCAGAAAAAAGGTAGCAGAGAGATAGCTTTAATGTCAGGGTTTTAACTCTATGTACACATGTCAAATCAATGTACAGTATGTCAATTTATCATATTCATGCAACCAACCTTGGTTGGGGCAGCTGTTGCCCTGTTGTGCCACCGGGGGGTGCTGATGTGTCTATGTCTTCCACAGGGGAGGTGCACACCGGCTTACTGGAGGCAAACTCCATGGCATACTGGAGGACATCTGCCAGAGGAAACCTCTTGGGGCCTGAGCCATAACTCAGATACCTGGGGGAGAGGTGGAGAGAGGGGAGAGAGAGAGAGAGGTGGAGAGAAAGAGAGAGAGAATGAGAGAAAGAGATACAAGTACAAAGAAATAAACTAATTACAGGTTGGAAAAGGGCGGACACTGTATGATTAAGAGTGAATGACAGCTATAGCTGTGCAGGCTTCAGTTAATTATAAAGGTAGTCGTCATGAGGGGAATGTCAAACCTCTCCAGCCGCTGTTGGAGCAGCGTCAGGTGCTCTTTCAGCCTCCTGATCTCCTCTCTCTTGATGCGGGTGACATCTCGGTTCCTGTCCATGTACCTGAGAGAGAACAGGACACACACACACACACACAGGCAACCATCAGTCTCAGTCAGACAGCAAGGTGTATTTTTACGGGTACTTTCTCTCTCCATCCTTCTGCTCCCCATGGCTCTACCTGTCCATGTACAGCATGGAGGGAAACTCAAGCTTGTTGTGGATCTTCTCGGGCCGTCCGAGTGCTTGGTTGAACTCAAATCTGGACAGTTCAAAGGTCAACACAGGAGGGAGTTCAGTGAACCAGTGCTGAAAGACAATAGGGATGTTGACGTTAGAGAAAGCAGAATTTGCAGCAGAAAAAGCATACATGTTATCCCAAAAAAATTATTTATTACTAATTATTACTATTGTCTCCATTGATAAACGGTGAGCTTATTAAATGCAATGACAATGCTAATTGTAATTTTAAGTAGCCTTGACAGACTAGATATCAGTGGCAGTCCAAGGCAACCCACAATACACAAACACACTAACCCTGAACCACACCACAAAGCCCTTTCAACATTTCAGCTTTGTAGATTTTCCTATTTCCATATTAAATTGTTGTATCTCCACCACCCAACTAGTATTCAACTGCTGTGTCAGAGGCTACTCCAGAGGGCTGACTGCTGTCATTTCCCATCAATGTGCTGCTGGCCTCTTGTAAATAGTCTCCACCAGCTGGTCAGGGTGACATGTGCAGCCTCCCAGCCATCCAGAGGTCAACCCCCCATGGACAGGACTCATCGTGAGGAGTGGACCACCAGCTACCATTAGCCTCACACTTGAACTTCAAGTGGAAATTTGTAGCCGTTTTGTTTTTATTTGCTGCATAGCTAAAATAAAGTATTTGTCTGTTTATTACCTCGAGAAAATAATTGAAGTTGACAAAAACTTGAGAGTGTGTGTGTGTGTGTGTGTGTGTGTGTGTGTGTGTGTGTGTGTGTGTGTGAGAAAGAGAGAACAAGAGCCTTGGGACACTGACCTCCTGCCCAGACCTGGCAGAGTTATCTGCTGAGTGCAGGGACTCGATCTCCCCCTCAATCATCGCCGCTTCCAGACACTCATGGAGGTCCTTGAAGCCGTTCACCTGCAGGGGGTACTGGCCAAACATCTCCGTGTTCTCAAATTTCTTACCTGGAGAAGCAGATGAATGCGAAACGTACTGGTAGTAAATATAACATTTGGAATTAAAAAAGCGACTTTGACTTTTAGAAAGAGAGCCGTGTTCAACATTGTAATAGACTGTTATATGGTCGAATAAGAGCCCCCGAAAACCAACAATGGCTGTATAAGGAAGAGCGAGAGCATCACACGACGGATACGAGTGTACTGCAACAGAAAGAGACAGGCGGAGATGGGGAGAGGAGCATATGTACAGGCTCAGGGGAGAAGTGGGTCAGGCGTGAGGGAAAGTGAGAGATGCAGAGCGCTCTGGGCGAGAGGAGAGAGAGAGAGAGGCAGTGGAAAAAAGAAAAGCAATAATTGGAGCCATTTCACACTCGTTTGCATCCGAGCTGATTTTTTCCTCTAGTTCAGCAGTCGGTCACTCATCAGAACCACTTAAAGAGCAGCGGCAGCAGCAGAGACTCTCTGCATAGAGTACTGATGAGATGTCAGAAAAGCATGGGGGTGGAGGTGGTGGGTGGATCTGGTTGTTTGGTGGACATGCAGATGAGGCATTAAGGTCATTTTACGAGTGGGGAGTTCGTCCACTGGCCCGGCTTTCCGTGGCTCTGGGCCAGTATTGTCATGCATAATAAACGCAATGTCAATCAGCCACCAAGGTCCTCCAGGATCAATGCGGCTGCCCTCTTCCTCCCTCCGCCTTCCCCTCTCTCTTTTTTTTTTTTTTTTTAAACATGGCCTATATCTCATTAAAACAAGGTCACCTTTCATTACCGGGGGCAGGGGCTCGCACGCTCGCTCTCCGGGCTGCTGCGGCCCGGCCCCGGCCCCAGCCTTTATCTCCCCCCCGTCTCTCCTATTCCCTTTCGTTTGTTATCTTTCTCTCTTCCTGGGTCTCCCTCTCTCTACGCCGTCGCTTTGCATGTTAACACTCCTTCACCCCGCCTCACCTTCCAGCACGCCCACGGCCAGGAAGCGGCCGTAGAAAAGCTCCACCATCGGGTTCTTTGGCTTCTCGCCCTCACTGAAAGGGGTAAACAAAGAATAAAATAACATTTTTGGAAGTACCCATCACATCAGAACAGGGGGAATACAGGAAGATATGAGCCATGGCTGTTAATACAGTGCTTATCTGCCTAAGAGACGCAGGACTAATGCAAAGAGGCACTCGCTTGTGTTGACCTCTGCTGTCTACTTAACCGCCATAAAAAGAAAAATCTATGCCCAGAGCTTTTAGTCGAGGTGAGCAAATTTAGATGTGCATTTATGTGTGCTTGCGTGAGCGTGTGCGTGCGTACCGGTCCTCTTCGGCCTTCATCTGGAAGGCGTCCTCCAGCCAGTCCAGCAGTTTGTGGGTGAACTCACTCACATCCTGCTGTTGGCACAATAAAACACACCAAGGATATTCAAAGAAGCCCACTGGGAAAAGAGAGTGAATACATTATGTAGGATAGCACTGAGGGCGGGGTCCTAGCAGAGTCCTATCCGAAGGGAGTTAAGACCTTAGTCCAGGCAAACCAGTGATTAGTCACTTGTTTGAGTGGCATGCCATGGTGTGACTCATGACTTGTGAGCCATTGAGGGACCTTAAGTGGACCATAAGGCGCCCAGACCACTCCATCATACAGATGAAGGCCGTTTCCCTCTCACACCCAGGTCAATGGCTCTTCCAACCTGGCTCTCTCCACGTGGTGCATCAGCATGACTGATGAACAGTGTCCAGAGCCCCAGCCTCGGTTAAACTTTACGCTTAGTGCGCTGGCTAATTGGGCCGTGCTTCCTACATTTTTTGCACACTGTGGTTTGGGAGATGTTTGGCGGCATGCATTTTTTTCTTTATGAATGAACTCTGGTTACCTGCTGTGACTCGCTTGACTTGAAGGCGTCTTTGAGGATGTCGACGGCGCGCGACGGGTCCACGTACTTCCTCTTGGAGCCCACCATGAGGGAGAAGAGGTTCCTCAGTTCCTGCATGAAGGGCAGGTTCCTGTGCTCCTGGGTGGAGGACAACGGAACAAATATGACCCACTGGGACCAGGTGGAAGCACACAGATACCGTTCAAATTCTGGAAAATGGTGTCGTGCAAATATGTACTATATGAACATAAAAATAAACTTTACTGATGATGCAACGTTTTTCTATGTTAGATATAAAGATGTTTATGTCACCCCGACAAGTTAATTCCCAGTAAGGGGATGTCAGCATGAAGACCAACAGAACCGAGATGTATCATAAAATACAGTTTATACAGCAAGATCAGACTGAAGGAGGTTTCGTACTTGGGTGTCTCCTTGGCTCTGGAGCAACAGGCCAAGGATTAACTGCAGGGGACTGCCATCAAAACATGGTGGGCTAACACCATATTAGTAGCAGGACA
>OOFG01063576.1:0-12796 GCA_900323295.1 Molva molva | reverse complement strand
TTTACCGATTTGACAACAATTTAGCCTTCAGTGCTGTGCCCTGAATCATCATTTAACAAAAAACCCAAACCTTCTGAGTCTGGGGCTGTGGTTTTCCCACCGGTGTCCACACTCCCAACCCCGACCGGGTAAATATGAACACCTGGCTTTGGCGACTAAATAGGTTTGTGTTTTTCTGTGGGTGATTAATTCTGCCTACTGTAGCCGAGACAAAGCATGGGTCCCTCTGAATTAAAAGGAGGCCAAAGGAGCTCTTCAGAACCAGATCAGCACTAAGCTTCTCCCTCAAGACCCCCCCCAACAGGCACTACAACGTCTCAGAGATTATCTCCTCTTTTCCTCTCCATGGTAACATATCGTCTCGTATCACACGATAACATTGTCCTTCTGAGCCCCATGAGACGTGAATGTTTGTCCAAGGGTACTGTATGTTCCCTGTCAGGAACTCTTGCGCGTGTCAATACTCAAGTATACTTATTGACTGAATATGTTGTAAATGCTTCGTGCTATGCATCCGTGCATTTTTTTCTCTCATTTTCTGGCTCTATTTTCTCATCAAAAGATAACCGTTATTGTGTTGCGTATATTATACCCGGCTATTTTAGTACTGCCTCATACGTATGTTGTGAAAAACTTTCTGCAGATAAATCGTGGAAAAGGTGGACCGTTGAGATCATTGGTCGAGGAATTGCGTCCTTCGTTGGTTCGACTGTAAAAATGACATCAATGGTCCAGCTTTGGTCTGTGTATGAAGCAGTACTCTCTCATATTAGAGAAAAGTAGAGGGATCCCCTTGAAGTAGCTCTACAACGATTCCTCCTATAAGATTGGCATGGCTATTCTTAAATAGTGTCAATACTGTAAACACTTCAAATGCATCTACTGAGTTGAACTTCATAAGAAGGAAACATGAGATCCAGGTGGTCTTAAAATGAAGTAGATAGATGTTACCGGTCGGCCTCCGCAGGTTCTTCTCTAGTAGGATTCGGCGTAAAGAGCCGTCCATGGCGGACTCTTCAATATGGGAGTGGTCTCCTATCACGCTCCAGTACATCATCCTGCAAAGTGGCTTGTTGTCAACATGGTAGAAGGAGACACACAACACGCACGTCCCACTTTTCTGCAGGTGCCGAACAGGGGGGGGGGTAACAATGCATTTGAAAGAGTAGAGTCTGAACACCGTAAATATATACGGCCCCCGAGGTGTGACGGAAATAAACATTGTCAACATTTTGATCACGTTCGATCAAGATCCGAATTTGATGTAAACATGGATGTTAACATCGCCCTCTGAAACGTCCTCATCAGACATTCGGTTTGACATTGCTTTGACACATTTTTACGCAGACTTCCTCTGATGATACCACGTTGCTTCTCCTGGAAGTTGCACACCTCTTTAAGTACCACACTTCATCAGATTAAAATCCATCCCATTTAGAGACACTGCATATTCAAGTGTGTTTAGCACACTGGGAATAACGCTTTTAAAAGCACAGACTTAAAGAGTCCACGTATTTGGATCTCGACTCCAGGTCTTTTACAATTGTACATTGATAGGAAGTCACAGTATTTCTTTTCTCATGTTATAATCTCCCATGATCTTCCCATCTTCCCAAAAATGTCTGCTAAGCGCCTGCATCCTGAAAGGTCTGTGCACACGTGTGTGCACTGAGTGTGCGAGTGGGAGTGGGAGAGGACTACCGTCCCATCACTTCCCTCCTACCCTGTGGGAGGGAGCTAGTACCAGCAGTCGGCCGAGATTAGCCTCCCGGAGGAGAACATCTTACCCTCGCGCCGGGTTGACCACGATGGCATAGGGCTCTCCGGCGATGTCGGTCACCAAGCGGGTGCAGTTGGGACCCTTGAGCTGGCCCACGTTTATGGAGTACCGCAGCTTGGTCCAGTGGGCCGTGTAATAGCTGAACCAGTGCATTCGCGAGTGATCCGTCCAATAGATATTGCCCGTGATCCAGTCGGCAGACACATCCCTGGGCCGGCGAAAGTCTGAACACTGGTGGAATCAATGGGTAGCAAAACGTTAGGCGCCGCATAAGAGTCCCTTAGCGCATTGATTCAATGTGCTAAGTTGTATTAAATTGACTTCAACAAAAGACAGGAAGGTTTAGAATGGGTTAGTTTACCTTTTGAGAGATTGGAACAAAGCTATCAGATTGATACCATAGTTCCAGCACTGACTACAATATACCTATGAGTTATGTTATAACGTTTAATCTAAGTATTACGTATTGCCATTTCAATGCATTTCACAGCAATATGCCGGTAAATAATTGGTTGGCTCAAGCCAACCTATAAGAATATATTACCCTGATGGTTTTGCTCATTTGCACCAATAAGGGATTGACTAATTCAACCATTACTTAACAAAACAAAAATAATCATCATCATTTATTCAACAAGCAATATATTAAATTAAGTCATAACTACTTTCAGGGCAATCAGGGCAACAAAAATTGTTTCAGGAAAATCTCGGCCTATACTATAATTACAAATGAAAAGTGTTTGCTTAGAAAAAAAAAGTCATTCATCCACACCTTTGGATATACTTACAATGTTTTTGACATTAGATTTAGTTTGACTTCTGTCTAGGGTTTCTTTGTAAAAAAGTCCACCAGGGTTAAACTGTGTAGCCCAGATAAACTTTTGGTGGTGAACCAGTGCATCCATCCCAATAATGCGTGCATTGTCCTCGATGCGAGTGAGTACTTTGTGTCCATGGCTCTGGTTAAATGGATACACAAAACTTCGGATTTCAGTGTCATTAGCAATGTAGAGCACTCGATCCTCTGGTCCTGCCGATGGTTTATTTATATGCAAAGAAAATGAAGAGTGGCTAAATTCCATTGAGGGTATTGAACAGTTTGATCACAGCACAAAAAACAAACAATCAAATTTGACTATGCTACATGATTAACAATATTAAAATTCAATTATGAGAACAAATTTGTGAATATCAATGTTGATTATCTTAGCTTAATTTAACACTATTAATGAATTGATGTTTGAAATGCAAAGTTTGGGTCCTTACCTTTTGCTATACAGTTGCCATTGATCTCTTTATAGTTCCGATCACATGTGCATTTAAAAGATCCTTTAGTATTAGTGCAATAGTGTGCACATGCATCAAACTGCAGACACTCATTGATTTCTGGAAAGACAGGAAAAGAAAGCAAAGATGAAGACAGAACTTTGGCAGTTATTCTCAGACACATCGTCTAATAACCCCTGCCTCATACAAAGTTGAGCTCTCAGTGCTGCTTTAATCATTCTTCAATCATCTTTCATTTCCCAACCTGGTGGCCTAGACCTGTTACGAAAGAGGAAATGACATTGCCACACTGTAAATGGCATTTTCCCGTTTCCTAGCACAAACCCATTAAGTGTGAATCAGACACCAGGGTCTGGATTGCTTGATTGAATAATTGCCGCTATCATCACTTAATATGAAAGTGTAAAAGTGGTATTATCATAGTTTGAAGTAACTTCCGTTACTAGTGGTTAGTGGAAGAATCAAACACCCAGTGTCCTATTCTCTATGTGACACTGTATACGAAGTGGTGAAAAATTCAGAAAGTTCAGAAAGTCAGATGCCTACATGGCTCCAATTAAATGTGAGCAAATTGCATCCTGGGTTTTTCTGGGTTGTGAAAATTCGCAAATACACACCCCGGAAAAACATAGGGAGGAATTTGCCATTTAAAACTTTGAATTTCCGGCTACCGCTGAACACAGCAAACCCTTGGCGCTGCCTAATGCAGTTCTATGTATCACTACTAACAACACTGTTTGGGTTTAACTTATTTGCATGGCTGAACAAGGCAGACACCGATGTGAGCATACACTACCTTGGCACTGGCTGGTTGTTTGGTCCCTCTTGAAGCCCGCTTTACAATGGCATACGCCATTAGCATTTGTTTGATTACAGATTGCATCCTCCCCGCATGGGTTTGTTTTCTTCCCACATACGTCCCCATTGGAAACTAGGTGTTAAAAGAACAGGACTTTGATTAGGCTCCATCACTCCTGGCGGTATGCTAGATACCTGCTGTGCACTCATGTTTGATGTGCTATGAAGCCAAGAGGGCCACGTATCTTTGCCGTAGCTCTTTCATATAGCTCAGAACACACCTCAAGTCGCAGGGCGATACATAAATTACCATAAATAACCAAACAACAGATCAAACCAAAAAAAAATGCCAATTTCACTGAGGGTCCTGATAGACGGCGTTGTGCCGCTCCATCCCTTTTCATCTCGCCCCTGCACGCGTGATTTCCTTGAAGTGCGCGCCAATGCCAGCGGGGTGGGGGGGGGAGAGCCGGTACGTACGGGCTTTGCAGTCCTGCTCGTCCGAGCTCTTCTCTCCTCCGCAGTCGTTGAAGAGGTCGCACTGCAGCTGTGCGGGGATGCAGCGCTGGTTGCCGCACGTGAACTCCGTCTTGCCGCATGGCCGCGGTCTGCCGGCCACAGCCTCTGCTTCAGAACACAAGTGCATTCGGTTTCATGCCGCTGTCAGCAACGCAGGTGAACCCATAGCATTGTTTAACACCTCCTCTTTGACAACCGCCCCCCCCCCCAAGAAAAGCTATCTCCACATTTCAATTTAGAACATTCATGGGATTAGAAATAAATGCTAGAATATTAAAGCGGTCACATTTTGTCACGTAAGTGATTCTGGATTTCTCTTTAGTATCTCTGTGTCCCGACGGCGGAGGAGATAAACCATGCGCCGGATGCTCACCACACTCCTCCTCGTCTGAGTTGTCTCCGCAGTCGTCCACCTTGTTGCACGCCTGATCCATGCGCAGGCAAACACGGTCATTCCGGCAACGGAACGGCCTCGTGGGAGGGCACGTATGTTTGGCTGGGGAGAGAAAGCTGTGTCTTAATTTCCTCCACCATCTTTCCCCAAAATAAATCCATTACAGAGGGACCCACGAGCATCTTTGAGGACGCAATACTGTGAAAATTCATTATGTTCTTTATGATGGAAAAAAAAAATCATACAAAAGTCTGATCCAAAGCCTTGGAAGGCGGACCCACCACACATGTCTTGGTCCTCATCCGAGTTATCTCCACAGTCGTCCTTGCCGTCGCACACCCACGCGTGCAGTTTGCATAAGGTGTTGTTGCAGACAAATTCGTCAGTGCGGCAGAAGAAGGCACCTGGTAATAACAGAGATGGCTGCTGTTGGTTCCTCTAAAACTGTGAGGTTATTAACCTATAGGGACTTTGGCAATAATGCTTTCCATGGACAGGCGTTATTGCCTTGCCAAGACCGCAAACACCTACCCAACTCACACAAAGTAAAAGTCTACTTCCAGTGTTATCAAAACCCTTTCAAGGACTTCTCTGTATTTGTGAACCCCACTATTTCCAGCCTAGTAACAGCTTACTCGCCGCTGCCTCGTCTCCATAGCTACGTGTTTCTACATGACTAAAACGCTTCAATCGCCAGATGGACTTCAACGTAGGATGCAGAAGTGTGCAGAGAGAGCATACTCTGGGTGAGGTTTCACCCGTGAACCGATGTGTCATGTTATACTTCAGACGTCCCACCATGCAACAGGCCCACGCGTTGCGCAACGTGATGGGGGTGGATGGACCTCGGCCCACACGCCCTACCCTGACTGCAGCTCTCCTCATCGCTGTGGTCCACGCAGTCGAACACGTCGTCGCAGTGCCAGCGCCGCGGGATGCAGTGGGCGCGGTTCAGACACAGAAACTCATCCTCTCTGCACTCCTTCACGCAGCCAATCTGTGGAGAGCGTAGAGAGGTTTGCCAAAAAAATTGAAACCTGCCGCTGTGCTCAAGGTTTGTCAAAAATGTACTTGAGTAGTGGAGTGATAATAACCACTGCCAGATGCAGACAGAGAGAGCGGCCTGAGGTCTTAATGTTCTCCCGGACTCATGCGCAGGTATAATAATGTGTAATAATGTGTAATAATAGTAATACATGCATCGTGGAAAAAATGGCGTGCCTTTGATTTGCTTTGTCTATGGCATATGTATTTGAGAACAATATGTATCAACAGGTTTTAGATGCTGTATGCAACCTCTTTACCCTAATAACTACAACAATGAAAAACAGGTATACAGTTATGATGGCAATATTGCATTTGAACGTAGAATGCCAGAAAGTAAACACATTAGAATTGTAAATGCCAGTTCTACACCACATCTAGCCATCTATAGTTTCTGTATGCGCCTTTTACAGACTTATTGCATTTTGAATGTTGTTTGTGGCATTTGAAAGCGTAATATTGTTAAAGAAAAAAAAATTGACAGCGCACCTATAGTTGAAAAAACATATAAATAATAATAAATAAATATAAACATAAATAAAAAGCGCACAGAGCACAACAAACTGACCTCATCTGAGCCGTCTAGACAGTTGTCATGTCCATCACAGCGCAGGCTGGCCGACACACACCCCCCACTGGCACACACATACTCATTGAGCGAGCAGGATGGGACTGCTGTGGACCACAGATAACATCAAAAAATAATAAAAATTGCCCACAAACCCATCCCATTCAACATCCTAAAACCACCGCAGTACCCAAACATCTGCAATGAAAATGTGGAAAATAAAGTGTTTAGAGTTGTTAAAAGTTGGGTGGTGCTGATGCAGGGACTTGTTAGCTTCTTAAATATGACGTGTTCCCCGTGGCCGGATGAAGCACATGGCTCACTACCTGCTGCTGAATGAAGTGCTTTAGCAGTCGGCTGCTGGAGCACTTTGCTAACACTCACGGCCAATCATCACTGCAGGAACTCTGCAGAGTAGATGAAACAAGCAGCCTTGCAAAGCCAACTCAGCTTCACAAAACCATACGAGCACTAGCATCTGCTCAGGAAGCCTGGACGTGGCTGTGCATTACTGTTGTGCTCGTATCACACCCTACTTTTCAGAACAGAATCCTTTAATTGTCTGTTAAAAAACATGAATCTTTCTACAAATGGATATACAAAAAAAAGCTTCCACTGGACCATCGTTTTTTTTCTTGGAATTTTTGTGTAATCCCTGGAATATTATACAAAGAAGATTGCTTGATTCTTTTTCTTTTTCTTTTACAGAGCTTTCATAATTCTTGGAAAGATTTTTTTTTTTTTGTGGACGTTCAGATGTTCCATATTTCTTTCCCGTCTCATTTTTTATTTTTGAAATACTTGATTGTTTTATTTGGAAAACCTGTTTCCTGGCAGTTCCTCTCGTCCTCCCCGGTCTTGCAGTCTTCCTGTCCGTCACAGAGCCACTTGAGTGAGATGCACAGGTTGTTGTGGCAGCGGAATTGATCATCCGCACAGCGTGCTTCGCAGTCCTTCTGTAAACAAAGAGGAGCACAAAGCACTCTTCAGAAAGGGACGTCTCCATAAGGCCTCAAAACATTAGGTAGCACTCCATTAGACACCAGGGGCCTCGGTTACAATATACCACTGACAGCAGAGATAATTTACTATTGAAAATATGCTGCTAAGGGCGGTATATATTATATATTCAAGTGCCATATAAAAAAGATAATACGGATAT
Source organism: Molva molva (assembly GCA_900323295.1). Lineage (NCBI taxonomy): Eukaryota > Metazoa > Chordata > Actinopteri > Gadiformes > Lotidae > Molva > Molva molva. The sequence continues at coordinate 5,244 of OOFG01063576.1, read as the reverse complement.
ATGTATTTCACCTTCGATGATACTTCTCGGGTGCTCAAGTACAAGAACCATCAAGAAACCCAAGTATTGAAGGAGAATAAATGCACCAACAAACGCAATTTCTCTGTTCATGACAACACAAGACAAATACAATCACTTGGTGACGGTGATCCACGGTGACCACTTCTAATCAGAAACCATTGAAGACTGTTTGCTTTCTATCCAATCACTGACCCAGAAAGCGACGATTGGCAGGGGATGCATATTAAATTGTAAATGAGCAGTGCATTGTTATGCATAGAAGGGGATTTCATATAAAATTGGTGTGAAAATGCTTAACAGAGCAATAAATTAGCCCTGATAATGAATGGTAATAACGAATCTTTGTCCTTGAATTATGCATCTTACAGTGAATCATTTCCATAGACTGGCCTGATTTTCATTATTTGTTCATTCCTTAGAAATTTGGTGAGAAGAAAAAACACATGTTCTCATGCATTGCATGATGAAAGCATATTTACGTTTCGTTTCACTTCAAAACAATCAATTTGTTTCTAAAGCACTGGTTTACCACACTACAAAACATTTTAACATTGTCATGCCAAATTATGACACATTTAAACATGTAGGAATATTTTATAAAAAAATCGTTAGAATTTTGTTTTTGTGTTATTTGAACAGCATTAGCATATTAATTGTAAAACGCCAAAGAGGAAAGAATAGATTTTCTGACATGATCCTATCAAATCAACAACGCTGCACATCAAAAGTAATTTCAGAATATTGCCACGGGAGTCCTTAATCTGCTTGTCTCTCATACCTTTTTGGATGGAACCTCCGTTGTTATATTAAAACACATTAGTTTGCCTCTGACCTGCAAGTAAAGATATATATTTTTGTGGTTTATTCCACTCCAGTCTCCTGAGTGTTTCTGATCCTCATCCTCGGCAGCCTTCTAGACAGATTTTTTTGTGGTTTTCAAAGCCAAATTGAGTCTTTGTCAAGAAAATGCAATATAATCAGTGAGCTCGATGAGAGAAGCAGAAAAGTAGCTCTATCGGGTAGCCCAAGACTGGGCCCTACCTGAGGCCAAAATGAATGCAGTATTGACTTCGTTATAAAGATCAGAGATATTAGACTATTTGATATTTCAAGCCTAAAATGTGTTTGACAGAATATTTGTGTTACCGCTGAATACGACAAACAATAACGTTTTTACCTCATACATCGTAAATCGTTATTCATTTCATACATGTAACAGGTTTGTATGGGAAACTAGACTTTAACTGCAGTAAATTGAAATTGGTCCACACACAGACTTGAGTGACACACAAAGAATTGGCAGAACAGTCAATTGACAAGCCAATGAGCTATGCAATTGCCCAATAATGGTTGGCATTCAACGTGATTGAAGAACATAACTATTCAGGGTGCAATTGTAAAACTCCATGGGGGTTATTATTAGAGGTCGGGAAATAGGTTGGTTTAAATACTTTTTATTTTAGAATATTCAGTCAATGTTATAGGTGGAAAGGAATCAATTTGAATAATTTAGTGTGAATTTCATTACTTTTTTTATAATTTAACACATTACCGGTTTCACATGAGGCAATACATAACAATCTGACATGATGACATGTCAAATAACACAGCATGATGCAGTGGCTGCACTAGTTTTATCAACCTAACATAAAGACAGCATGAGATAATTACTAAATTGGTTCATAGGAAGACAAAGAACACACGATCATTATCCTTCAATTAATACGTTAAAAAATCAATTGAGTGTGTATGTATTAAGTATATAATTGCAAAGTTAACAGATGGGAATATTTAATTGTATTCAACAGCAGTTAGAAAATCTGTACTGGCAGAATTGTAAATATATGTGCAAGCCATTAACGGCATAGTTTACCTGTGCAGTTGTGCTGTGTGTGTAAGTATATATATATATATATATATATACTGTATATGTATATATCTTTGTTGCGATGCACTGTTCTCGAGGGCACTTGGCTACACATTTTTTACTTTGAAAAGCTAACCATTGTTTCTGCTCTGCACTCTTCCCAGCTGTTGTTTTTGGGAGGGCTGCCCAGCAAATATTTCAGACACTCCAATATCGATTGTATGCTTAGATGGTTCTCAGCCTCACCTGGAAGTCACTTTATGAAAAGAGTCTGCTTAATGCAACTTCAATCCGTTTCATGAGATCCAAGATCTTTATGACATTTCCACAGCGCTACTACATTTTTGTATGAATGAATCTAAGTGGATGTTTAAGTTAGCCTATGGATTACGAGACACCATGTGCATGTCAATACTGTTCATAACAATATTTTAACAGTGAATTGGCTGTAGAGAGGCACACAAACCAATTAACCCTTTATCATGTGTGGGTGCACCCTTACATGAACAAAGCGCAACACAAATGGATGAAGTATCTGTTTACAGCGTGGGAATGATATCTGTTTACTTAGCAATTGTAATATGGTCGCTAGATATATGGGCAACTTAGAGCAACAAAGAACCACGCACTAATACGTTGGTTGAAGCACTATATCAGTCATTTACAGGTCATTGAGTACATTTTGTGTTTGTCACCCCTTTGGCATATTGTAATAATTACACACAGTATTTCTGCAGACCTAATAGGCTTTTTTTTAGCAATGGCAGGACAATGAGTCATTCCCAAACCAGGTAAAGTGAGGCGGTTCCTTTTACGAATGCTGCATAGTATCACACAATAGCTCTTTATAACGATGCCAGCTTATTAAAGCAACACATCCGTGTGGAAAAATGGCTGTAAGACTTTAGTGCTTAGCAGTACTGTAGTAATTTCTTGCGGTTACCTCATCCGAGTTATCCGTACAGTCGTAGTCTCCGTCACATCGGAAGCGGGAGGAGATGCAGTCTCCATTGGAACACGGAAAGTCTTTGTGATTACAAGTGACTGGCTCTGAGTTAGAAAAACACGATGAAAACAACAACCATGAAGATACAGCACCATGGCCGCCATTCCTTAAACTGTAAAATGTCAACTGTGTTATTTTGACTGCAAAGAAAACAAAAAAAATGTAATTTGCATCATCGCCGTAGATCATTTTCCCCGGAAAAACCTCCCCCCTCCCCCCAAGAATCGGCTCAGAATCCACTAACAATATGTAGGCTAATTAGAGTCGTTTCTGCATTGGAATTGGAGTTAACTGGCGAGGCTGCTCAGCATGCAAATACATGCACAGCCAGTCTTGCACTGGAGGGGCCCGCGTGGTCCCCAAAGCCAAAAATCTGGCAAGTGCCATTGCACCCATTTAGAGCGAGCCTGCGTCCCAAAGGACAGCATTAAGACGTATTTAAACAGCTGCATCCGATGGTGCGGGCCTGGGCCCTCCTCTTGTTATCATGGGTTGTTAGCCAACGCAGGGTGTGTGTTATGAGCTGTGCTTCAAAGGAAGGCTCCCAGCAGGCTTTGCAGCACAATCTGATTTGCAACTTCCTTTTCTGTCTGCCAGGCCCCACCTGCTTAATTCTTTGTCCAACACTTGACTGGCCTTTATTTGCATTTTAAGTGACATTAATAGGTATTGGGAATAAGCACCTAATAAATCACACGGGCGATGCACACTCAGCATATCCATGTGGAGTAGCCTATCGCAGGCATGCTCTTGCACATGGCCGGAGAAAGCATGCAAACCCAATAACAAAGATAAAAGCGATTTATGTGAACATTCGTTTTTTCTTCTGAGGTTCGATGCATGGATGATTAAATGATTAAGTGTTATCGATGAAGTCACGCGAGGTGATCTCTGCAGAAATATGAGAAAATGTTACGTGACTACAACAACAAAAAAACACACACACACACACACACACACCAAGATGATGCTATCACATTCTCAGCTGAAATGTCCTCATTACCAGAGAGCCAGAGCATAGGCAACAACATTATCTCTCTTGTATAGAAACGGGAGCGCTGGCTGGCTCACACATCAGGCACCGACAGTGAGAAAGATCAGCCATGCATTACAGAACCATGAAGGGGTGCATGGGGTGCAACGGAAAGGGGCGGAGGATGACATCTCCCCATCGCTCGCTAACGTAGGAATATGTAGATACGGTTGGTGTATCAAACGGAACCAACAGCGGTGGCGGAGCGAGTGAAGGGCGAGCTCAATGCAAAAGGGGCTACTCACTGCAGTTCTGCTCATCTGAGTTGTCTCCACAGTCGTTCTGGCTGTCACAGCGCCAGTGGTCCGGGATGCAGTTGTTGTTCTCGCAGCGGAACTCGTGAGGTCCACAGGTCTTCTCATCTTCATCAGGAGGAGAGCAAACAACAACCACAATAGCACACACACACACACACACACACACACACACACACACACACACACAGAAGGAAAAAAAATAAATAAATAAATAAATACATGAAAATGAAAACGTCTTCAAAGAGCATGAATATTAATGGCGTGTGCTGTCCTTTTCTCCATGAGTAGTCAACGTTTCTGCAGGGTTTCCCCAGGCAAGTCTGACACACGATTTCCGACCACACTGTGCGCTCCCGAGGCTAAAGCACTGTGAGATAAAATACCTGACTGAGAAGCATTGACAGAACACAACGGTTTCAACCTAAGCAGGTGATGGGCTTTCCTTAAAACAGTGGAGATAAGCTTAGTGTAGTAGAAGGAAGACCAAAACAAATCATATCATTTGAACATCAAGTATATTTGAAAGTGCCATCACTAGATCTGATAGCGTATTACAACTTATTAAATGTGTGGAATCCAACCCGTCTGCATGTGCTTTAATCCAAGAGAGCCATGAATTCAGTATGAATTATTAAACATCTTTGCACATCTGCTAGAATTCACAATGCCAAATCAATTAAGTTAGCGGAATTATTTACACTATTTGCATAGTGCTCCATAAATACATATAGCACTACATAAAGATTAAATTAACACTTCATTCAAGCCGACTCCACAGAAAAATCCCCCCTGAAGAAATGTAATAAACCCTACTTCAATAATTCTCAAATCTCAACATTCTCAAAACAAACAAAAAAGAAAAGAAACAATAACATTTCAATGAACGGCTGACTCAGGCACCATGTCGGGGCCTAAAGCGGTTATCAGTGGGGGGGGGAAAGCTCCCGACTCCCAGACCCAAGCAGTTCTGTGACAGCTTCTCGCTGGATTCCATTCCCTGCCGTGACAGCAGGAGGAAGAAAGAGTGAGCAGGGCGGAGCGCCGCTTGGCTGGAGCAACA
>OOFG01063575.1:0-10406 GCA_900323295.1 Molva molva | reverse complement strand
CATACACACTTTCATTTGCACACACTAAATCCACACTTAAAGTATTCCTATTATACACACATAAGCCAAATATGTTTAAGGATGTCCATTTGCATTGTGTGTGTGTGTGTTTTCCAGGCAAGATGTATGCCTGCCAGTACTGCGAGGCCCTCTTTGCCCAGTCCATCGAGCTGACCCGTCATGTGCGCACACACACAGGCGACCGCCCCTACGTGTGTCGCGAGTGTGGCAAAGGTTACAGCCAGGCCAGCGGGCTCACAGTCCACCTCCAAACCTATCACAGTGAGTACACACACGCACACACACGCATCGCGCACACACCACGCACACACGCACGCGTGCACACACACACGCACGCGTGCACACACACACACGCATCGTGCACGCACACACGCGCCGCGCACGTACACACCACACACACATGCACCGCGCACGCACCGTGCACGCACACACGCACTGTAACACACTGCGCACACACGCACTGTAACACACTGCGCACACACGCACGCACACACGCACCATTCACGCACTGTGGCGGCCCCAGAGGAAAGTGCAGCCATCAACAGAGCAATGTATTCAAAAGTGAAGAGAGAAACAGTCGTTTAATGTGATTGGCTGGAGTGTTTTGAACATCATAAGGCCGCGCCCATACATGGAAATGAGCTGCTGCCAGCCTGGCTCTGTGGGTGGTGTCATGAGGCTGCATGTGCTCCTGTGCAGACATCCTGGAGCCCCACGACTGCCAGAAGTGCCGGCTGAGCTTCTCGTCGGTGGAGGAGCACAGGAAGCACCTCCAGGAGAGCCACCCCCGGGACTTCCACAAGTGCCCCGTCTGCCACAAGGTGTTCCACAGCGCCGCCCTGCTGGAGAAGCACAAGGGCATGCATTCAGGGGTGAAGCCCTACAGCTGTGATCTCTGCCAGAAGTCCTACCAGGTAGGCGACAGAGGCCCGCATGGCAGCAGTAAATAAGCTACTTCTACAGAAGCACTGATTGGAGATCAGATGTGGTACTGGAAAATATTGATAATGCAAAACAAATCTTGCTTTATCCTGTGTTGACGGATTATAGTCCCTTTGATATCTTTATATATTACGTCTATTGTTACGTTTTATTGAAATGAACCTTTACATTTATTTTTGCTAAGGATTATGAGTATGTAGTGTTCAGTAGAAGCATGGGATTGAATTAGTAGTACTTATTATTGGTTTGTGATTACACTGAAGTAAAAGAGTGGTATAAGGAATCCTTGAAGGTTACATTATTTAGCAGAAATCCTCACGTCTGCTCGTCTTCCTCGTTCCCTAGCAACTGTCGGGCCTGTGGTACCACAACCGCACCAACCACCCGGAGGTGTACGCCAGCCAGACCAGCAAGTCGCTCAAGTGCCTGGTACAGTGCGACGTCTGCTTCAAGTTCTTCCCCAACGCCAGCAGCCTGAGCGGGCACCAGGCGCTGGAACACTCCGGTAAGCGCTGCCGGGCCCCCGCATCACGCCGGCCCCTGGCTGGAGGGGTCCACGTACGCAGCACGCAGCCGAACGAATCCAAACGATCTACATTTATTAATTTAAATGGCATTTTCTAATGGATTTGCGGCATACTTTTCCATTAACAATGTTAATTAACTAGCGTCCGTGACGCCACCCATTGGTTTACACACAAACTAAGTTAACGTTTTGGTTAACTTAGTTTGCGATTTGCCTTCCACGGAGCTCCTCATTCATTTTTAACCAGCAACCGAAACAATCCATTGCGGGACTTGAATCCTCGCACTAGTCTATGGCCAAACTCATTAACCCCCCGCCCACAATTCATCTGAAATGTTACTTTCATACCGGACCCAGAAAAATCCGTTATATGGAGATGAACTAGCCACTGAGATCGTAACCGAGCGAAGAACAAATGATTGGCTTAGTATTACGAGAATTAAATCCCATTTCTTCCCTTTGACTTGAATGGTGGCAAGTTTCTCTGCAGCCCCCTACCTTTCTCTTAGAGGAAAACTTCAGGATTTTTTAACCGTGACCCGATTTCCGATCATTTTGGTTCTAAGGGACTTATTATGCGGACAACAATTTTTGAGATTGGTCCAGTAAAAGAGAGAGAACACATTGTGCCCGTCAATGTTCGTCCTCTAAAAGTGTTTTTGCCACTGACAGGCTGAGATTGTTACTACACGTGTCTGACAGCATTATGGAAAGGATCCCTACAGAGAAACTACTTTTTTCTTTACTTAGCTTGATCCGGTCTGTTTGTTATTGTGTCCAACCAAGTCTCGCTCTAGGAAAAGTCTCGCGCTGAAATCTCGTTGTTGTTGCTGGAAATGTCCCTATTGTCATTACAATCTCATCTCTCCTTCACCCACCACCTTCAGATAACACTGAGCTACATTCTGTAGTCCAACACGACAAACTCTCCTCTCTCCTGCTCTCACTCACGTTTCCCCCCTTCTCCTCCAACTCTCGCGAGACTTCTCCTTGAGCGAGACTTGGTCTGACACAATAACAAACAGACCGTGACTGAGCCAAAGGTTAAAGAAACAAGTTGCAGCCTCTGTCTCTGATGCCCGTGTACACCTCTCCCCACCCCACTGTACGCAGACTCGGCTGCGACGGCGGTGCGCTGCCCCTACTGCCCCGCCCTGTTGGCGGGGGAGGAGGACCTCCAGGAGCACAGCGCCAGCCAGCACTTCAGCCCTGGGGGCACGGCCTTCAGCTGCTCCCTGTGCCCGCTGCTCTGCCCCAGCCAGCTGCAGCTCCAGGAGCACTACCTGGCCTGCCACGTGGAGGCGCTGGTGGAGCAGGCGGGGCGGGGAGCAGAAGGAGGAGGAGGAGGAGAGGTAGCAGAGGAAGAGGAGGGGGCCTTTATCTCGGACGACGCGGTGAGAGATCCCTTTACGTTGTTGGAACGGCTTCTGGCTCACACAAACGCTGTTCTGTGTATGCTTTGTTTTGTTGTTCGCACAAATGTTGACAGTAGTTTGATGTCCAACCTGCGATCCAGGAAAGAAGCGCACGTGTCCTTCTGCCACTCACGGTCCTCCAGAACCCCTGACTCTGTGCTCTTTAACCGCTTCCACCCACACCATTGGTATTCTCTCCGTAAACGACAAAATCAGCTCAATCAATCATTAATAACTCCACGACTACACTAGCCAGATGAACCATTGTGGGCTCTATGGATAGATAACACTTAGGGAAATATCGAATATAGATCAATTTGTCTTGTAACCATCAGCAGGTCTGAATGGATGCAGGAACAACACATCAGAAACAGCCTAAACACACTTCTAAATTAGAGGGTCAGCTAGTAGCCAGTTGCTAGTAAGTCAATCACACAACTTCCAAACTATCACCCTGCCAGATTGGATGTTAAGTAAGTGAAGCACAACAATTCAGCCCCAAAAACCTGTGGTCAGGGCTGTCTGCAGTCTGCGACATTGCCTCAAGATTTTTGCAGCACTAAATACTCATAATCGCCCCCAGTAGTATTTGAGTAATGAGGCAAAAAGATTGCGTCTTGCGTGTTTTCCTGGCGCTGGAGAGGATTGTCCGCATGCAAGCACAGTTTGAATTGTGTGATTGGAAGGAAGGATTTCTTGGCTCTTGTTTGGTACCAAACATGATTGTGTCAAGATAAGGGAATGCGTTTCTAGACGCATTCACTGCACATTACGTTTTCGGCATTGATGAGTGTTGCGTGTTATTATGTAATGTTCTGTAATCAGATAAAACTGTGGACAAATTACACATTGAAATCTTTAAGACCCCTCTGAAGCCCCTTGTAGTATCAGTATGGTCATCTGGATAGAGTTGCGTTTTTGTATTGATCTGGGCATTCAAATACAGACGTACCCGACCGTAAGACTTAACGTAAGACTGTGACGAGTGCTCGAGTTTGGACACGCCTCATCCTTTTTTACAAAACGTTTCCTCCCTCTCACCCTATCAGGTGATCCAGACAGAGCCTCTTCTGGACGGAGCGGAGTCGGTTCTCTCCCTGGACCAGTCGCAGCTGGCTGGCTCTCAGCAGGTGTTCGTGGCCCTTGGCGGGGGGGCCGGAGCGGACCTGTCCACGGACATGGTGGCCGTAAACATGGACGACCTGCTCAACGGCACCGTCACCTTTATCTGTGAAGACAAACCGTGACCTCAGGACTCAGGGTCCTCCGCCCAACATCTTAGGATTTCTGCGCCTTCACCTCTCAGGACCAGGAGGGGTACGGAGATGACAGGTCAAAGGTCACCTAATGTGACCAAACACCAAAGTCAAATCTCAGGAATGGCAGCAAACATGTCCCAGAAATGGAAACTGCATTTCGGGCCTAGCCTGGGTTTTGCTTTTCTCTTTTTTACAAGACACTGCGCTGTCCATTTAGGTTTATATGTTCCGATTTTATTGACCAAATTAAAAGGAGTTAAAGTTTCAAAAGACATTTGGGGATACCAGGTTCAGGAAATAATGAAGATAGGTAATTTCTGTCCTTAAGAGAATGCATGTTGAGTATCAAGTTGGTTGGATCACATTATGCAAAACCAAATACAAATAGGCTTCAATACAGCATGCCGGTCATACATAAAAATATACCTTCAAACTCTACTTCAGAGTTCATTCAGAATACAAGGTTTGTGTTCTCAAAAGTTGAAGGTGTTGGAAGACAAGCTTGCCATCAAGCTGCTGTTTTCCCCGCATCACAATCACATTCAAAAACACCTCCCCACTTACTGCATTGGGAACTCATGAAACACAATGATGCTCCATAGCCAACAAGATGAATTACACACAAAGATTGTTAAGCTCACAATTTTGTGATGTCGATATTGAACACCTGCTCTGCTTGTAACAGTCATCCATCTCTACAATACAATAAACTGGAGTCATCTACACCTCCCCGTGTGCTGGCGTCGGGACCGCAGCATCGCCACCTAGGGGGCGTTATGTGCCATACCACCTTGTAGGCCAAGTTCATCCTGTCTTGTTCTGACGAGGAAAGGTTTAAATGGGCTTCTACCAAAGAATGGATCAGACACCAGTTCATACACAAAATGAAGAACTTGTTTATTGCGTAATGCACGATTAAATACAATAGTACTATTCCCACAAAATGTGTAAGTTTTAACATGGAAACAACCAAACTCATATTTATCAATGAGCCAGGAAGCAAGTCGCTGTCTCCTTTATTCCCGACATTTATTTATACATGCATAGCGAAATATGAGCAAATAAAATGTAAGTACTTGACAAAGCATCACCAACAGCACCAAACATCTAGAAGATTATTTCTTGAGTTTCCGTGAATAAGGCTGAGATCAAGGCAACCAGACCTGTACATCATAATTTAGGTGTGGTAATATTCAAAACTAAAACTACATTCCAACAGTCCAATAAAATAAATGACTGTTCTTAATAATACTACTCTATTAATAACACAATAATCATATTTGGTTAAAAGATGTTAATTAAGAATATTAGAAATGAAGTCCCTACCTTACTCCAAACTCGTATAACGTCATTTAGCATGTGATGTTGGGGTTGACCTTGTGGATGATCCACTATGTACTACTGTATTACTGGAGGAGTGCTAATGTAAGGTTGCATACAAGTACCATAAAAAGTAGATTGTTTTAACCCAAATAAGGCCACTGGTTATATATATGGTCATATTCAACATGCATCGATAGCCCTAGATGTGCACCAAATGTGGTTAAAATGCAGAGGTAAAGGTTTGCAAATACAGTGGATTTATATGGCAGATAACATGTTCATACTCAAACCCCTCCTAGAGGGAGAATGAAACTTAGTAGCATCAACAAAGAGACTTCTCTTAACATACTATTTTGTAGACCAATCAAATGTATTACAACTTGATACATTTCGGTTGATCTGGTCTGTACATGTCTGAACAAGTCTTGCTCAAGGAGAAGTCTCGCACTGAAATGTTGTTGGTGCGGGACATTTCACAACACAATCTCAACCCTTCAACACTTCGCTACGCTTTCTGTATTCTAACACAAAAATGTCTTGCCGGCACTCCTCTATCACGTTTTCACCGGTCTCTTCCTGCAACAACTCAAGTTTAGCTTGATTTCAGAGACTTCTCCTTGAGCTCCTTCTCCTTGGTTGTACACAATAACAAACAGACCGGGTCAAGCGAAAGGCAAAGAAAAGAGTTATATTTCTCTGTAGGGATCCTTTCCATAATGTTGTCAGACACTTAAAATAACAATTTAAGCCAGTCAGTGGCAAATACAAGTACTAAGTACTAAAATAATCCACTGCAGCCCATTTCACGAATAACGGCTGCAGCGTTCTCACTAGATCGTGACCAATAAAATAAACAATTGTTTGCAGTCCCGTAGAAACAAAATGGTGGGAAAATAGGGTCCAGGTTGAAGAACCCTGAAGTCATCCTTTAAGACCAGAATGTTGAAGCTTCACCCCAGGTTTGGTATTGATCGGTTGGTCTATTTGTCCATTAGGAGTTTGACTTTAAAGGTTTTTCCGAAAATGTAAGATGGTGGAAATCTATCAGATGGACGGAAATTGACAAGATCTCTTTTCCGAGAGAGCCCTGGCCAAGATAGCAGTAATACAGTTTCACAACAACCACAACAAACATTAAAAGTGCATAAAACAAAACATTTAGTAGTAGGTCTCAGAATCATAAGCCCATCAGACTGCTGGAGACCGGTCGAGCTAGTGAAGTAAGGACAAATTCTAATTAGATTTGCCTCCAAACCCTTCACGACATTTTTGAATGACTCAATAGGGACGAGGTCCTCCAGCTGCAGATCTGTCTGTAAGATGTTCCAGGCTGCAGGGACTGAAAACATAAAGGCCTGTTTGCCAGATTCAGTGTGTACCCTAGGGACAGATAGTAGGATAGTGTTGTTTGTGAGATATTCCCACAAAGGTAAGCAGGGAGCAGACCAAGGATGGACTTATAAATAAATACGTGCCAATGAGTGAGTCTGGGCAAGGCCAATTCAGGCCACTGAACTCTGGCCTGTAGGATGCAGTGGTGAGTGAGAGCTTTGCAGCCTGGGACAAACCTCAGAGCGCTGTGGTACAGCGGCCAGCCAATGAGCTCAGAGCGCTGTGGTACAGCGGCCAGCCAATGCAAGCACTGGGCGGAGGCGTACACCAGATGATCATAATCCAGTAGGGGAAGGGACGCCTCAACCAATCTTTTCCTGGCAGCTTAGGAAAAGAAGGATTGGTTTCTAAAATAAAAACCAAGCTTAAGCTTCATTTGCTTTACTACATTTTCAATGTGGAGTTTAAAAGTCAAACGATTATCAATTAAAATACCTAGATACTTGTACTGTGACGCTATTTCAATCTGACTGCCCAGCAAGGTTACAATGTTAGGAAGAGAAGCTAATGTTTTCCTGGCATTACAAAACAACATCCATTTAGTCTTTGTAGCATTCAACACAAGTTTCAGATCAAACAACTGTGACTCTACAATACCAAAGACTGAATACCCAAGTGATTGAGAAAGGGTGGCACCACAGCAGTAAATAGCAAAGATGTTCTAATAAGGAGATGCACAACTTGGCTGAATATATGAACACCAGGGGCCAAATTGGGCATAGGCAGGCAGTGTAGAAGTGAATGAGGGTCAATGGGGATTCTCCATAAGATCAACGTTGTATCATCGTCATTTTCTGACGGTGGACAGGACACAGCTTTTCATGGCATTACATTCATTAAATATTCATTGAACCGCAAAGTCTTTTCAGATTTAGCTCATTTCCTCATGGCTATTCATCAGAGCATGCCACGATACTCTTCATGTAGCCTACCAGCTCCGTTCCCTTAAGGCCTTTCACACATAGTTTCCGGTAAATTACTGGGATAACATTGAAGGCACCGTTAGTCATTTACACTATTCACACATGCAGCTACGTTCAGGAACATTATGTATTGCGCCCGTTCACACGTGGCACAGCAATGCCGGAATATGGACCAAGGGACCGTCCAGCAGAGGGCGCTGAGAGGAGCTCCCTTATTTCGGAACCTGTCCTGTTTCCAGAAATTATTTTGAAGCTGTATTGATATTGTTATCACCAACTGACTACCGTCCTATAGGTCTGCTGTGCCAGCGCAGTGAGCAGGTCAAGGACTGGATGTGCCAGAATTTCCTAAAACTAACTAAGGACAAAACTGAGATAATTGTTTCCAGTGCCAAAGATGAGAGATTGAAAGTTAGCCTACACCTTGAGTCCCTCTCCTTAAAAACCAAAAACCAAGCCAGAAATCTTGGTTTTATTATGGATTCAGATCTAAATGTCCACAGCCACATCAAGTCAGTGAAAAAATCGGCCTACTATCACCTGAAAAACATAACAAGACTAAGGACTCATGTCCAAACAAGACTTAGAAAAACTTGTCCAGGCCTTTATTACTAGTAGGTTCGATTATTGTAATGGTCTCTCTGCAGGTCTTCCAAAAAGCTACTATGCAGCTACAGCTTGTTCAGAATACAGCTGCTAGAGTTTTGACAAAGACCAAAACATTTGCACACATTCCACCGATTCTCAAATTCCTGCATTGGCTGCCAGTATGTCAGAGGATTGATTTCAAAATACTGCTGCTCACCTATAAATCACTTTTTAGGGTCACAGTATTAAAAAAAAAAAAACAGTTTAGGGTCACAGTATATCACTGAAATGCTTTTGCTATATGAACCCTCAAGACCTTTAAGATCAACTGGGACCAGTCAGCTAATTGTTCCCAGAGTCAAAACAAAACATGGAAAAGCAGCATTCAGCTACTATGCAACACATAGCTGGAATAAACTTCCTGAAGATCTGAGACATGCTCAACCCTTAACTACATTTAAATCAAGGTTAAAAACGTTTATGTTCACCTTCGCTTTCTGCTAAACTAAACTATGATGCACTTTTAACTTATTTTATTCAAATGTATTTCATGTATTATTTTAAACCCTGTTTTCATGTGTCTTTTATGGATTATTTTAAATCCAGTTGTTAAATGTCTCATGCACTCTTTGTAATCCTGTTTTATTTTATTGTATGACATATTTTTATGCAAAGCACATTGACTCTGCCTTGTGTATGAAATGTGCTGTATAAATAAAGTTGAATTGACTTTATTCAAATAATGCCTATTTAAAGGTAGGGTATGCACTTTTATCAAAGTCGACAGTAGCGTCGGGAGGGTTGCCCCTGCTGCTAGCTGCTAGCATGTCGTGTAGCCACAGTGCTAGAGGGACTGCTCTAAAAAGGAGGTCGTACCACATAGAATAATAAACAATAATGTATTCTGAATAACCCGTAGATTGTGTTATTTGCACAGAAGTAGTGAGTAGCCCATGCATAGCCAAAATAAACAGAGATTCTCATTTTATAGCATTTAGCTCAATTCACCCCATGCATTCTACACTGTCTAGCGCTCTGTCCCTGCTGTCCATGCATGGTACTGCAGTCTTTTTCCAGTCACATTACGGTCTCATTGACCTGTTGGTGCAGTTTGGCTGTTTGCACCTGTGCACCAAGTTTGGTACTTCTACACTGGTAGTGGGACAACCAACCGTTTGATTGGCAAAATATTACATTTCTGTGGCGCGATGCCCCTATATGCCCCGCCCCCTTTAATGAGATGTTTCACGGCTCTATCATAAATCATTTACCGAAGGTAGGAATACCTAGAAACCTAGTTACCTGGAACCCGTAATAAACACTTCAGGCTAGAGATCACGCTCACGCTCATTATGAGGAGCATGGAAACTGACCCCACATTTGGTGCTTCGTTTTGGACAACAGAAAAAGAGGCAACAGCAGACTTACATTCAAAAAGCATTTATAGAATAGAAAGGGCTCAGCAGTTCTACACAAGGCAGACCACTAATTGGCCAGCATTGAATAAATAATTCCTTCTGACCTGAAAGTTTTGTGTCCTGATAAGCATATGTTGTTTCAAAAAATGTTTTATTAATATAGGAATTGGTCTTCCAAATCATCTGTCATCAATTCAGTCTTCCGTTGTTGGTGAACCTAAACTTCTTCCTTCACTTGACTTCGTAACCCACCGAATGACTTCTTTAAAAGTCTGCACTTTTAAATGCAGACTTTTTTTAAATACAGCTCATTATTGCAAATAGTATCAAGATTTTGTCTCACTATGTCACAGATTGATTAACCATTTGATTATATAAAGCTAGTAACAACAAAGGATGATTCTGCATTGAACAAAGGAAAAATTATGTATAGTAGGGCAAACTAATTATTGTTCTTATTACGAGGTAGAGAGCAAAAATATAAATACAATTTATGCTGGCTAGAATCACTCATAATGCGCCTTCAAGAAAAGTTTAATAAATTACAAAGTCGAGCAGCACATTGACAGAGCTGTGCTTCATATACACACCCACCCAAC
>OOFG01063572.1:0-10738 GCA_900323295.1 Molva molva | reverse complement strand
CTGACAAATTAGGCTACACACACACACACACACACACACACACACACACACACACACACACACACACACACACACACACACACACACACACACACACACACACACACACACACACACACACACACACACACACACACACACATTTTGTTTCCACCCACTCTCTCTGCAACTACTCTACCTGTTCGGATACCTGGTTAGACTAGGCTCGGGTTGGGAGGAAAGAGTGTGTGTGGTGAAGTGCAGGGTTGTGTCAAGCACCAAAGGCCAACAATTAACAACAGAGAGAGAGAGGTGGGGCTGGCACTAATGCAATAACTCATTTTTTGGAGTGAGTAAAAACATAAGGGAAGGGAGCATGAGAGATGTGAAGTGAGTGACAGAGAGGTAGAGAGATATTCAGTAGGGGCCTCATGTGAAAGACAGATCAAGTGACTGGGAGTGATGGAGCAGAAGACTAGCGGGGAAAGAGCAGAGGGCAGGACTCCGGAGAGGAGACAAAGAGTACCTGTGATCCACAGAATAGCTCTCTCTGTTAGTCTAGTCTATAGCCTATGTTGCACTGATCCACTCCATTCCCAGTCCACAGCCATATCAACCGTGCCCGCAACAAACAGGTCCTGGCTGGTTGCTGGATGCTGAAGGACATCTTACATTTCAGCCATAGGGATGGGAAGCAGAAACAGGCAATGTGAAACCTGAGGTTTGCTAATATAATTTACCTTCAGGGCAGGCAGATTTTGGGGGAAGGGAAATGTGCCAAGCTATGCCTGGAGTTGTGCAGCATCCTCCTGAGTAGCTCCCAGGTTGTAAAGCACTCAGACAGGCTGGCGAGCCGCAGTCAACTGCCAGCGAGAGGAGAGCGGAGCTCCCTTGGAGGCTGTTGCCAAGCAGGCCAGTCTGGTCTTAATGGTGTTGGTGTGGAAGTAGCCGCGTGCGCTAATTTCGGAATGCAGGAAGGAAACCGTGTTAGAGCCGCTTATTAGCTTCACGTGGGAAAATCGATAGGTGAATAAACGTAATATTGCTTTCTGTGTGTGTGTATGTGCGACTGTGTGTGTGTGTACGTACACACACACACAGTCGCACATACACACATACACACTGTGCGTGTGTACTTTTATTAGCTCGTTTATATTTACATGTCAGGCATTCCCGAGCAAAACTGGTACTTCAGAGAGAGCAAGAGATGGGTTATCGTATGATTGCATTGTTATCTAATAACATAATAGACTGCAATGCACTGCAATGCCATTTTTTCCAAATCTGTTATTTGTTCCCCACCTGGTGTAAGACAGTGTGTCTCCTCATGGAATGCTTTTAGGTGGATCAATAAATGCATAGAGAGAGGACTTCTTATCTCACCCTGACTATTACCATGGTAACTAAAGAGCATGCTTTGGCTCCAGGCGGGGAGTGTGGCTGCGGTGCAGGGAACTTGATCAAAGTTTAGTCTTATTCTTCATCATTTTCAGGTCCTCACAACATGGCGACTGTACTTCCTGATGGCCAAGGTTCCCACAAAGGTAGTTTGGTCCTCTTCCTGCTACTTTAGGGATGATGTTTACCGTTGTGACACTCTACACGTGCTTAATAAAATGTGTGTGAAATTGCATCTTCCACCTACAGATAGAGGCGACGTTCAACTTCTTAGAAATTCGCTCTCTGAACTCCCATCCGGAACACCAGGTGATTCTTTCTAAAGAATCTTTTTTGTCATTTTTGTATGCATGCACTGCATTCTGCCCATTACAGATAATGGATTCCTTGTTAACATAACATATTTACAAGGTACCAACCCAAATGCTTGGGTTAAGACAGCTTGGTGTTTAGGGAATTAATGAATAAACGCATTATTGCAGTCCTGTAATGGGAAAAAAATGCATGCAATAATAAAGGGATACTTACATAATATTCAGGTTGCAGCCTTGTCACCTGTGGCTAGCTGAAGTGTCCTTGAGCCAGTACACGAAACCTCAGGCAGTTTGGGAGGTTAGCTGATGCTGGCTGTGTGCTTATGTATGCTAATCTAGTGGCTATTTAAACTAGTGGGTCAGCCTTTAACCATAACTGCCATGTGCTTATATTATAAGCTTCTACTTTACTGAAATTGCATTGCAATTCATTTGAGAATACTGTTAACAAAGTAAAAAAGTTGAATAAGAATTATAGTAACCTTACTCATTTTATATGGGAGACAAACCACTGTAAAACAATAATTGTTATTAATTATTATTAATTGTTATTGTTATTAATTATTACATTTAATTTGATCAACTCTTACATTTTATGTAGAAACTCAGTATTGAGTTTGCTTGTATGGGAGCCCGCTATTCCATAATCATGCTAATCAACACAAAGGTACACGAGCAGCTCTGATTCCGACACAAGAACACACTCAAGCCATGGAAGCAATAAGTTAGCTCACTACTTACGACTTGATGAAGCAACAACAGTTGCAACAAATAAGAAGCTCATTACTGGCTACCCCTGCTGTGTTGGGAAAAAACAATTTCCCCTTTAATGGCACTTGAGTGACCCCCAACCCGCCTCCCCTCCCCAAAAAGAATATTTAAATATGAAATATGGCCACACATAATCAACACTTAAAGACTCCCCATGGAGCTCAGTAGATTGTTCTAGTTGTTTAGTAGCCGAAGGTAATCGTATTATAATGCAGCTCTTCCAGTTTGAAAAGTCAGTCTTTCTCATCAGACAAAACGGAAGTTTGTGTTTATTTGAATTGTAAATATCAGTGACTCATTGTTTTCCCTTGTACCACATGTCTGTAATTCAATCCAGGTGATCGTTGACACGGACAAGTCCACCTACTCCCTGTGGTTTCAGTCCCGTGAGCAGCTCAACCACGTCGTCAGCCATGTTAACTTCGCCCTGTCACGAATATTCAACAACTCTGTGTTTGCGTGGGTGCCTAGGCTGTCCTTCCTTATGTTGATTGGTTTGTTAATGTGATGATGATGGTTTTGTTTGGTATTTCATGTCTGCCTTTTTTTTTTAGCCCCTCCATCTGTCACTCAGACAGTGACCTTTCAGAAGGCAGCAGGAAGTACTCCCCCAGCTCGGAGACGTCGGTGGAAACCCAGAGGGCGTGCGGTAAGAGGAACACACTGCTGAGACTGCTCTGCACAGACTCCCATTGACTTAGTATTCACCTGAGCATTCAAACTGCTCAGGCGTGCACACATGCACTTGGACGCGCACACACACGCACACTTGTGCACGAACAAGCATGCACACAGTTGCATGCACACACACGCATGCACGTACACACGTGCATACATACCAACACACACACACACACACATGAGCACACACAAACAAAATAAATAAGAAACAAAATTAAAATAGTGAGTTTTCTCCAGTGTATATCATTTGGGTGAATATATAACAACTCGTTTTGCAATCGTTGGATTTCTTTGCTGCATTATAGCAAAAGCACTTTGTATTTCCGTTTCACTCTTAGACACACACACACACGCAAAAACACACACATACGCACATACTCACATTCGCAAGTGCACCTGCAAACTACGTCTTGGCAGGCTGCAGAAAGGCAGTATGTGCTAGCATACTTCACAAACCATTTCCCAGATGTTCCTGGTAAATTGCCCTGTCAAACAAACATAAAAGATTACTGTCGACTGCTTTTTTTTGCGTGTTTTCTTTCTTTCCCATCCTTCACCGACGGAAGCATCTGCTCACACATTTCTCCACCTTCTTGTTTGTTTGTTTATTTGTTTGTTTGTCGTTGCAGGAGGTTTTTCGGAGACCTACGCTGCTCTATGCGACTACAACGGTATCGGCTGCAAGGAGGAGGTGCAGTGGGTAAGAAACTAAGCCCGTCCGTCTGTCTCCCATCTGGAGGTGTGAGTTACATGACGGGTGCTGTGTGCAAGACCATCTGGGGGTCCTCCAGAGATGCTGTGGCAAGCCAATGGTGTTCATGGTGGATACTCTTGTGTTTTATAGGATGTGGACACAATCTATCACTCCCAGGACAACCGGGAGTTTAACCTGCTGGACTTCAGTCACCTGGAGAGTAGGTGAGTGGTAGGGGCGTGGACGAGCTACAGGGGTCATCACAGGAGAGACTCAACGGACACAGCTGACCCGAGCCAAGTAAAACCCATCTCTAACCTAACGCCTAAACTCAACCATCTCTCACCTAACACCGGAATGTAACCATCTCTCACCTATTACCTGAACTTAACCATCGCTAACCTAATACCTAAACTTAACCATCTCTAACTTAATACCTTAAGTTAACCATCTCTAACCTAATACCTGAACTTAACCAATGTCTGAACTTAACCATCTCTAACCTAATACTTAAACTTAACCATCTCAGCTGTATCCGCTTGTAGTCTCTCCCGGATCATGACACATCAGAGCAGATATAGCTCCATTCAGAATCTGCACATAATTTGTAATGATCTGTCCTTGCTCTTACAGGGATTTGGCCGTTATTGTTGCATCAATGGCCTACAACACTTGGTTTACCAAACTGTATATCAAAGACCTGCGGATAGTATGTATATTTTAAATCTGAGGTTTGTTTGATTTTGCAGGAGGGGGGGTTCTGCTTAATGTCTATGCTACTCAATCTGAGTGTTTCTTTTGCCACAGGGGTCAGAGGTCACAGAGCAGGTCTTGCACACGCTCAGTAAATCTTCAAGCCTGGAGGAGATCACACTGGAGAACGCTGGGTTAAAATCGTGAGCTACCACTTCCACTTTACACTTTACTTTCACTTTCCACATTATATATGACTGTCGAAGTCTGTTTGCACTGTTTAACTGGTGAACTCTGTTTGCATTTAATTTGATGCTACCATAGGGACTTCCCACAAAAGATGTCAGTTGCTCTTTCAGAGAATCCAGCGTCCGCCATCCACTCACTCAACTTGGCCCATAACTCTCTGGACAATCAAGGTATAAGGAGCAAATCTCTGCTGCAGTGGAGTTTAACACAACATAGCTAGCAGATAAACAAATGGGCACACTTCCACTTCTATTCATTATTCTGTGGGAAGTAGGAAATACTGATAACAATCTAACAATCTACCCAGTTACAAACAATGCTTGTTTAAAATGTTCAACTGGAATATCCAGTTAATGTTTCAGTTCACTAGCACTTACATTTTTTTCACCCATCCATAATTCCTAATTACCCCAGAGGTCTATGACCTTGACCCTGACCCCTATCTGAGGCCCAGGGTCCTTATAGTACCACAGTCTGTGTTTGTTTTTTAAATAGTGAGAGCATTGGCCTTGGCAGTACTTTCATTTCAAACCGTCAACCCAGGACGCCCTCTGTCTGTCTGCTCCTTGGCTTTGTACTTAATCGTCTTGATCTTCTTTCATGTGTGCTCTAGGTGTGTCCAACCTCATCCAGCAGGTGTGTCGCCTCAGTAAGGGACTCCGTCTGCTAAACCTCTCCAAGACCTCTCTCTCCTCCAAAGGTTAGACAAGGTCCAGATCTCCCTTCTCTAGCCCTGTGAGACCAGATATTCAAGTTTGACTTTTGCAATGAATATCAGTCTGGCCTTGAATGGGCAGCCACTTATTTGCACATGTGGGCGCATCCTTAAGTTGTTCAAAAAACTCCAGCCAACCAGATTAATAACCATTTTACCTTCTTGCTCCCTTCGCTCTTAACGAATCCTGTTGGAAGTAAATCAAAAATATAGTCTCCTCTGACAAAAGCCTTCTGTGCTGACTTATGTTAATCTTTTAAAATTATTATGGATTCTATTTGAGGTAAAACAGTTTTGGTAACTCTGTTGATTGCAACACTTTCCTTGGGCACCGCCATTGTATTTATTATTCGGCAGGCTGCAACACTTCTTATTGGTCATAATCTGAAACCGCCTCCCCCTGGCGCTGATTGGACCTATTGTTTTTTCATTTTTGGAAGATGCTTTCAAAGGGCTCAAGGCTAGACTGATCTGCAGGGAGAAACAGAACGGGAACCTAAGAGATCAGGATGATCTCACAAGGTTGATGTCCTTCTCCCTTCACCTGGACACACACACGCACACACGCACACCGTCCCAGTCTACAGCTACCTCATTGTTCCTTGTTAAATAAATGAAGAACTCTGTGGAAGTTCTGGCGGAGTTCCATAGATCAATGGGATGATGGGATGATCCTCAGCACCACCATCAGCAATACCCCCCAGCTTGTTATGGCTTCAACAGCTCAGTAAATGTATGGTAACCCTGCTCAGTGGACTGCCTGCCCACAGTTGCTGTCTCTCCTTAGGCCGTGTGAGCCATTGAGAAATTGTGTGTTACTTCAAACTCTGAAATGTTCACATACTGGCTGCTGTACACGCACACCACTATAGCTCCCAGCTCGGAGGGAGGTGGGAATTATTATGCGTGGACGCAAAATGTCCTGAAAGAATTGTATTGATGTCATACCAGTGTTCTCTCTCTCTCTCTCTGTCTGTCTGTCTTTCTGTCTCCTCTCTCCTATCTCCTCTATAACCATCTCTCTTCCTCTCAGGAGTGGTCTCTCTCTCTCAAGCTATTTGCTCCAGTGATGAATATTCCAACTCTCTCCTGCACCTGGACCTGAGCAAGAACCCAGGGCTGCTGTCCGGCGAAGACGCCTCGGTTAGCGAGTGGAACACACACACACACACACACACACACACACACACACACACACACACAGTGTTAAAACCAAAACAAATGACGGATGGTTTATTTATATTCTCTCTCTCTCTCTGTTTCTCTGTAGAAGTTGTACCTTTTCTTGTCGCAGCCAAACTGCCTCGTTCACCTGGATCTGTCCGGCACAGATTGCACTGTAGATTCTGTGAGTAGCGAAAGAGAAAATAATTTAGTGTGCAATTGCAGGAAAGAAAACCTTCAACAAACAAGCGCCACTCTCTCTCTCCATCTGTGTGAAGTACTCTGTCCCTTACTGCTGCTTTTCTTTTCTCGCACAGCTCTTTGGTGCTCTTCTGCGGGGCTGTTGTGCCGATCTCTCTTATCTCAATCTTTCCAAAAACTCATTTTCTCACAGGTTAGTCACATCTTTCAGATGGCATCTTGCTTTTGGGGTGACATAAACAGAGCATAACTTTGTGTAAATGATTTCCTGTAATTGTTGGAACTGTAAGCTTTACGCTCTACTCTTCTCTCTCTCTCACTATCCTTGTGTTTAGCCTTTTTCCCATCTTGCCTCTGGTTTAATCTGCCATAATCTCCATCTCCCATACAAATGGGAAATCAGAACAGAGTTGTTGGTACGACTGAAACATTGTATATATCCACGCTTCGTGTTTTTGTGTGTGCATGTGTGTGTGTGTGTGTGTCTAATGCTGTTTAAAACGATAACTCACAGAGTTGTCTGCAGGGATAAGAGTCGTGAATATTTAAGCACAGCGATCTATCATTTAGCTTCTCCCATTTCCTAAGCCATTTTTTTATTGGTATCTAGTTTCATTGCCCGTAGCCCCGGTGACGTTGTACCGTTGTGCTCGAGTTTATCATACACGCAGACGATCGTAAACTTGGCCATGGTTAGTAATGAATGTGCATAGGAATCATGTCTACTCATGGTGTCTCTTCCTCTGGATCTCTTCTCTCCATCTTCTCCCCCAGAAAGGTGAAGGACACTCTGCCTCTATTCCATCAGTTTTTTAGCTCCGCCTTCAGCCTCACCCACGTCAGCCTCGCCTCCATGAAACTGCCTCCCGACGTGCTCAGGTGGTTTCCACACTCCCAGGCTACCTTCTCTTTCTATGCATCTTGCTTGCTTTCTTGTTTTTTCTGTCTTTCCTTCTTTTTGTGTTTCTTTCTTTCTTTTGGGGTTTCTTTGTAAGGTGGCAGTTATAAAAGATATTACATTGAGTTTCAAAAGAGCAGCCTAGTGCATAGCAAGAGAACAACTCCACAAAGCCTACGCTTGTTGGCTGAGACAGGTGTTAATTAGTTAGACAAAGAATGTATTCATACCATAATGTATTTCAAAAGTGAACACGCACATACACATTGCCAAGGTCATACACCTGATACCTACAGGCACAAACCTAACCACACCCACCCACACACACGCACAAACACACACACCCTGTTTCAGGATGAACATCAAAGAGATACTGAAAACAAAAAAAACCTGTACAAACAGCCATGGGGGTTGCTCTCTAAAGCTTAAAGGAATAATACAGACTGCAACACGATGACATTGTTTTACAACGTCTAACAATGATTTCCTATTCATTCCCGGGTTTATTTTTCCGATATGTGTATTATTGTACTTCATTGTTATTTGCATTTTGTCAACGGCTGTCGTGAGAGGCTTCCCGCGATCTCCTCCAGTGTGCTATTTTCCAACAATAAAATTATATGTATAACAGTTTTTAATATTAATTGTGAAAACTAGCTAGAAATTTGGCAGTATACTATGATACAAAACACCAGACAGGCGATCAAATTTGACCGTCCCTTTGTGCTAACAGCCGCTAACAGATTAGAGAGCTGGTGACTTGGCTGGGAGAGCTAGCCTGGCAACACTAATGTCGGATGTTCAGTGAGCTCACCGCAGCTAACTTTAGCTTAGCCAGTTGTCGATTCTATACCACTGAATGGCTGTTTCCGGTGCTGGATTTTGATCCTGTACCCCTCTTTTCCAGGGAAAAACTGACCCAAACTGAAACAAAAACAAATAAGTGAATGTTCAATGGTGAACATTTTGGTACATTGCAAGTATGTAATATGCAATGATTCTGAGACAGAACCCCTGAGTTGTTGATCATATGGGAATAAAACTATTAGCTGATACTAATGGTTGATGCTTCAGCAATTTGAAGACATACTATCCTGTTAAACCCCATTGTTACTACTGCCGTAATGTCTTCTTGTGACTTAGTAGCATCTACAGAAATCGAGGTTAGCTGCGGCAAAGTGAAATACTACCCAAAACAGTAAAATAAGACCCTGGGGTGCGTTGTACATCACCAATAGACATATCTTAACTAAGTCAACGTTTTTTAGCCTGTATTACTGTATTATTCCTTCATTGCTTTCATTACATTGTGTAGGACGCAGAGAGAAACAGTATCAGTTTTGTGCGTGTGTGTGTGTGTGTGCGCTTCTTCTGACTGGTGGACTGGTTCATTGTGTCTGCCAGGTCTCTGCTGACAGGGTTGGTCTCCAACCCCCACATCAATGATCTACACCTGGACCTCAGTGGCTGTGAGGTCAGTTTGTCCCCATCTGTCAACCCATTTGCAGGCTGAGATGTTGAAAGTGACAATCCTGAACATTGTACATCATTGCATTTTCAAATTACAACGCCCAGAGATGGCTTTGACATGAAGCATGTAGAATTGTTTTTTTTCTAATTGTTTTTTTCAATTTTTTTGTGTGTTTTAATTTCTTGTTATTGTCTTGTAATTACATTTAGAATCAATTTGTTATTTCCTCTCTTTTTAGTAAACATTATCTGTTTTACATTAAAATTATATAATAATTATAACTGTGCATGGCTGTCATCACAAATTAAAATAGCTCCAAAAGGATTTCCATGGGGTTATAAAATATTAATTCGACCACAAGTCGAGCATGTAGTACTCCACAAACTCTTCTGACATTTGATCATCCAAAGTGTGGCTCGGCTGGATGACCCTTTAACCAGTAACCATGGTTCCCTCCTTCCCTGCTCCCCTTCAGCTGAGATCTGCAGGGGCTGCCGTGATCCAGGAGCTTTTCCCCAGGGTGTCCTCCATCGCAACCCTGGACATCTCTGATAATGGTAGGCTGGCACTCTGCTCCTCCACACCAGCCCTCTCTGACCTACAATTATTCCAGACACCTTCACTTTGTGGAGTTTGGATGGGTTTATGTGAGTGTCCACCGTGTGTGTGTGTGTGGGTGTGTGTATAGGTCTAGATGGAGACCTGTTGTTGGTGCTGCCAGCCCTCTCCAGACATCCCTCCCTCAAGCACCTTCATCTGGGAAAGAACTTCAACATCAAGAGCAGGTAGTTCTGTCCTTCCATCTCAGATCCCATTAGAAACTATTTGTGTTAGGACCGCCTTTTTTCATTATGTTTTTGTTTTGGTTGGGGTTGTTTGTGTTTGTGGCAGAATTACTAGATGTATAATCATAGATGGTCCTTTGGCTTTTGTTCTATTAGCAGCTATTATAATGATGAATCTTAATGATGAATCTTAATTCATTCTCTTGACCCTAATAATTATAGACCCATATCTATTATCTGTATAATTGCAAAAGTTTTTGAAAAGTTAATACATACAATTATTCAATTACCTTACAGAATATGATATATTATCATCTTTCCAATCTGGTTTTAGACCCGATCATTCCACTACCACAGCACTATTGAAATTTAAAAATGACATAACCTCCTCCTCTGACCAAGGCAAATTAACAGGTGCAATTTTTCTTGATTTATCCAAGGCTTTTGACCTGGTGGATCATCATAAATTATTACAAAAATTGAAAAACATTGGACTTGCTCAGAATGCTCTGACCTGGTTCAATGCATATCTTAGTGGTAGGAAACAGTGTGTGTTTATTGGAGGGCATCAGTCTGATCTTCTTGATATTAATAAAGGTGTTCCTCAAGGCTCTATTTTGGGACCCCTTCTCTTTTAAATTTTTATCAATGAACTCCCATTATTATGCAAAACCTCAAATATCCATTTATATGCAGATGTTACAGTAATCTATGCTGCCAGTTCA
>OOFG01063570.1:0-13679 GCA_900323295.1 Molva molva | reverse complement strand
GCTAGGATCTAAAGAGCCCTCTCCTCTAAAGACCCCCTGCATGCTTCTGTCCGAACAATCATTTTACACTCAAGCTGTGATTCTGAATCTTTAATTCTCTTGCACCTGTTACAATCAATTCCTTTCCAAACTGCCATTAGTTTTGCTAAACACAAAGTAAAAAAAGGTATTGATTCCCAACCGTACTACCTATACATATGTGTTCTGCCTTCATTATTACTACTATTACTCAATACTACTTGTCCAAACTTAACTTCAAAATGTCCATGTATACCGTATAGGATAGATCATATGTCAAACGGT
Source organism: Molva molva (assembly GCA_900323295.1). Taxonomy (NCBI): domain Eukaryota; kingdom Metazoa; phylum Chordata; class Actinopteri; order Gadiformes; family Lotidae; genus Molva; species Molva molva. The sequence continues at coordinate 13,376 of OOFG01063570.1, read as the reverse complement.
GTAGATCTATTCCCAAGTAGATATACGTTGATTCCTACAGAAACACGCACACACCATCCACAAACACACACACACCATACACAAACACAACACAGACACACCATACATAAACACAACACAGACACACCATACCACGCACTGTTTTGGCTTGGAGTGTGTAAGCATGCCATGAAGATATTTATAGAAATAACACTACAGCTGCTCCAACATTTCCGCGTGTACGTGTGTACACACACGTACACACATACATACAAGTGTATTCGGTATCCTATCTGTGAGAGAACACCACAGCACTGTCTGCATATACACATGTGAATGTGTGCCCAGGGCACAACAAACCCTGCCTGTTGGGTCGGTGGGTGAAACATGCAAATCGTTCCGTCCCTCTGTGCCTGAGCGCTGTAGGTCAGTGGGGTGTGCGTCAAAACCTTCCAAGGGTAGGAGAAACACCCTGTAGCTCGCATGAACAGGAAATCACAGTTGTGAGTCAGATCAACGGGAAGGGTGCTCATCTACTTGGTCATCGAGGCTTGTAAAGACAGTTTGGCAGCAACAAAGAGGCACATTTCAAAGTAGAGTCGCTGGATTAAAGTGGCTGGTTGGCGATGTAACATGTTATCGACATGCTTGGAGCAACAGTGTAGGCTAGGCTAACTGGCTATAGAACAGGCATTAGGCCTATACTTACAGCTTAACCATAGTGGAAGCTATACACTGGTATACTCATAAACTTCCTTGCATCATCATGTGATACTTATTACTTAAATCGTATGTCTAGGTGTTGCGTAAGAATATGTAACTTTCTGACTTATAAGTTGCTCAAGGTGAAATGTTGTGCATCAAGCTGTTATGATCATTATTATTGATAGCCTTGTATTCAAAGGAAACACTTACCAGGCTAACAATAATAATAATAGAGAAACATTATTAAGTGATTAATTAACTTATTAATAATAACCCAGTTAAATGCATAGTTGCCATGGTCAACATTAGTTCTAGCATTCTACATCTTACACGCGGTCCCTTAGTTTAAAATCAAGTTGTTGTTCCTTTTCTTCCTACTTACATTGCTGGTGATCTTCATATCAAGTAGCACCTGCAGATATTCTTCAAACGGACTTAACTGGGACTTGCCCTCCTCAGCGGGCTCAGATTTAGCTGAGCGAACGCTGTCCATGAAAACAAAAAACTCACTTTTCCTACGCAACATTGTTACTGTTTTGTTTTTGCAGTGGCACAATGCAAAACGGTAAGCATTCAGGAATCCTAATCCATCGAGATATAACAGATCAAGAAGTCTGTCTTCAATGTGCAGAGTTTTAGAATGCTCTAGGTCTATATTGTAAGACTTTCCAAAGAGTAGATCCAAACACGCAGTCAGACAGAACCAAACGAACGATGAGAGTTCAAAGAAAAGGTTGTATCCAGTACAGAACTTTTCGAGCGTTTAGCTTGCACTAGCATGTGCTGTGGGATTAGAGGAGCAGATTTGAAGCCATTGCTAATCTGATTAGTACACCTTCCTTCAAGCTAGCTCAACCGACCAATAAAACCCCACTATTCCCCCTGGCAACAGGGGGCCATGCACACATTAGCCATTGTTTCTGTCAAAATGCTTTCGGGTTGCTTTTTTTTCTTATTTATTTTCCTTACAAAATGAGTAAGTGGTTTAATTCTTATGTAATACATTCTCAAAAACACAATGCTTCTGTTTTGGGAAATCAGGAAAACCAAGCATGTTAGATAAGTTAATAATTATATTGTTTTTTGTATCACTCTTATTTTATTGTTTAATCAAATCACTTTGTTATTAAGCAATGGAGCAAAACATCATCCATTCCAAACGCACAATGCTAACAGTTACTGGTACCACATCAGCTAGTTATGCTAGTAGCCTATTGCTATTGTCGTTAACAAACAATTCCCAGGAAGACTGACTATATAGCCAAGCTGTACGAATATCAGACCCATTAGACTCCTGATTTTGTAGGAGAGAAGGTTGTGTGCCACGGAAAAGATAAGAAACGAAGGGGGACAAAGTTGGCTGGAGCAATGAAGGCTGATTTGAATGTAGGGCTATTTCTAAAGTTAAATGCATCTTCTTCAGTTTAAATGAAGGTAGATGTCTTGAATTCATCAGGAAATGAAAGAGAAAGGTGCACATGGTTTACCTCTGCTGACATCTGGTATCCCTTAAGAATGAAGAATTCAAGGGAGGGAAAAGTCTCCACTGTGAGTGAGAGTATGCCATATTTCTGACCCTTTATAGATGTGTTTATTCAGGCTTACGACTTCTAAAGGCCTTGTTGTTGTTTGAATGGCTTTGGATTGTTAGTTTGTCTGTGTCTTTGTCACTCCTGTTTCTGGGGAAATGCTTTGAAATGATCACTTCGTAATATTGTTTTCTAAAATATACTTTTAGTGCATTCTTGACAAGTTTACGAGCCAGCTGGTCTTGTGAAAGTTAATAAATCAGTAGTATAGCAAATAATATCCGAAACAATCTGAACCGTGGTAGGACTAGAGAAGGACTTATGGTAGACACACACAGTGAGGTCCCTTAATCATATTTAATCGAGAAAAGTGGTTTTAGATATTTTTGAAGTGTAGCCTAGAAGATGCCAAAATACAATATTAATAGTAAAAAAGTATTTAAATGTATATAATATAAAAACAACTTGCACATGTTTGACATTAACAGGCAGGGACACTTTCAGCTGTTAAGTTTAGAGGAAATAACAGTTGCATCGCCGTTACAAAATGTGGAACTGGGAGGCCTCAAAATCTCTACCAGTTAAAATGAAAAGTTCAGGTAAGCTTATGTGTCCTAGTCATGAGATGCATTTTAGACAGCCAGGCAGACAGACAGACAGACAGACGGATTGGTGGATTCATTGATTTATCAGTAATCAGAAGCAATGGGGCGCCTTCAGAATTGTATGATTGTGACTCTAAGACCTATTTATTTATGTTGCACAGCGCTAATTAAAGGTTATCCTCACAAACAACAGAAAAGTGACGATAAGATTAAAGGCTGAAGGATTCAGTCATAGGAATGAGTCACTAACTATGGACAGAGACTCAAAATGATAGTTTCTTTGTTGGGATGGGAACATAGCCTAGAAACAGCTGTGTTGCTGTGTTGACCCTTTATACTGTATACTGTTTTTACAATTTCTCACAGCACTTGCCAACGTTTGGCAAATACTGTTTTATGACATTTATTCATTTACAGAGATTTACAGTTATAAGCTGAATGATGACGCCTGAACAATAAACGTGCAAGAATTTAACCATAAAATCAATACATCCTATTTAATTCATAATTCTGTTTTTCTTCCCCCACCCCTAATGATACAAGCAAAAAAAGTGTCTTATTGCTGCCTTCCCTCCTGAATCTGTAAGCGAGGCCTTTTCTGCTCACCACCGCTAAATTCCTCTCTTTCTATTTCCCCTCACTCACTCGCTGCTGTGCCAGGTGCAGGTTAATAAAGAGGAGCCCACTACTCTATGAAGCAAACACAAGAGAATGAAGAACATGATTCACTTAAAGTAAGCAGCAAGGACTAGGCTAGTGAGTACACGGTAAAAACGTAAGGGCCCCTGTCGGGGTACCTCTTGTTTTGTGACCCCACTGACTCCAACTCCGTGACAGAGGGAAACTAGCTAGCTCAGATTTCAATTCAGGGTGTCTCTTAAAATGTCAAGGGAGCAGTGCAAGAGTGAGGCTAGGCTGCAGGGCAGGTGGACCATGGCAATATGACAGAAATTAGAGGAAACGGAACGTAATATCGTTTAATGTTCAAACAAGCCTTGAATGAGATCTGACAACATGCTGTCGGTAGATCGGAGTAAGTTCACCCTCAAGGTTTTGATTAAACTGGTTTGTCTGTGCTCGTGTAGCAAATATCTGGAAATGTTCCATACTGTATGATCAATGTTAAAGCCTCAGTGAAACTTTTTAAAACCTAACTAAAGCTATTACTATCTAACGTAAACTGACATAAAAGCGTAAATAAGTAAATGGTGTCCATGGTGCTTTTAAATAAAGAACCAATAAAGATGAGGCTGTTTGTGTGTTTGCGACTCACCTTAAGGCCCATCTCTTTGAATAAAAAGTCAGATTTGTCCATGTTCAGTCCTTGATAAATTGTTGAACAGAAAAAAATTGTTTGTCTTTTTTCTAGTGTCTGTAAGAATATAATGGACATATAAACTGAGTCCTTGTTTAAGCGTGTGTGTGTGGTAAAACGACCCTTCCACCTCCTAAATCACATAATATATCAGAAGTGAAACCTGCAAGCCACTGCAATGTAGGCCTATACATCAAACCACCTACATGTTCAGTTGTAGTTCCTTAATAAAAATAATAATAATGTTCTGTTTTGTCAAACATTTCAGGGAAAAATAGTAAATGTGCTTAATGAAACTAGTTATGAAAGAGTTTTTTTTTTTAATTTCTCTTGACCTTCTATTCATTGAGAAACAGTCACATGTTTCACCACCCTGCACTTCCTACTTTGCCCATGGCTGCATTTGTACATCCTGTTCAGGGACGGATAGTCTACTTATATACAATATTGTGTAGGCCTACATGGAATTGGGACAAATGCCTATCAAAGACACAGAGTATCTTATTGTGTTGAGAACATTTGACTGGCTTTAAGAAAAACTAGATGAGCATATAACCAAACTAAAACAAAAAAATGGTATGCCGTTGGCATCTCTGCAGCCCTCCAGTACTACGGTGTTATAATTTAACTTAACATATTTCACCCTTATCAAAAAATTGCAGCTCCTACGATTTGGAATGTGCACTTGGCTATATTGCAATTTCGAAAATATTTAGGAAGATTTTTCAGTCCTAACAGCAAGCTTGATCAAAGTAGAATAAAAATGTATTACTTCAGACAATCTAACTCAAGCATTTCCTACTTCCCTTAATATAGATTGAATTATGCACTAATAGTAATTTGGGTGGGGGACTATATTGCTTGACCCCCACTTCCTTCAGAAAAAAGATAAACACTTTCTCTTCTCACGACATCCGGTAGAGATGAATGACTTGCTAAGTAGAACCAAATTATCAGCTAGGTTGTTTTGTCATTAGCAAGCATGGTTCAAAATAACCTCCAATTTATGAAAAAACACTTGACTTTATGCTATGTTCATCACATTGCCAAAAGTCACAACTCACTTTTACTACTACAACTACAAAATGTAAAAGAATACCAAAACATTGTACATTGTCTTAGGCTACATTGTCTATTAGGCTACATAATACTGTGGAACAACCTTGCAACACACATTCCAAACACATGACTGACATTGGCAGTGAGACGAATACTGTAATCAGTGCTGTGCTTCTGTTACTCAGAAGACACATTTTGAGACCCTATCAATTCTTGTTTACCAGTGGCTTATTACACACTGAGACTCAAAGAGTATGACACATGTGGAGGACAACCGATACATCAAAAAGGTTGACAACTTTTAAAGCTGCTGTTGGTAAAATTCCAGAGTTGGAAAGAGAGAGCAGAAAATAGCGGAAGAGAGCAAGATTTTGAAGCTAAACAACAAAGAAACATCCCCTGCTCCCTCCCTCACTGTTTCTCTGCTATTGAGAAGTGTTGCATTTCACGCACCTGCAACTGAGAGGCAAGAGATCCCCTGATTGGTCAAAAATGACTCGGGAGCGGTCTTCATTTTTAATTGGCTCATACAGAGGCAGGCGCAGTCAACTCGAAGCAGATATTCTCACAGTGCATTTCAATCACTAATTGCTAACAGACGGCTGCCATTTTTTTTTTTACACTCAAATAATAGCGCTATCCTGTCTCTATCCTATGTCTTTCATTAATCATTTTTGCTTTCTTGTGTCCCACGATTGATTACAGGGAATCATTGTCACAGCTGATTGTGCAATCATTCAATCAGGTTGATGAAATGTGGAGAGACATTGCTCAACTTTTAACAAGGTTCCAAGAGAAAACGTTGCAGAGGGCAGAGCGTAACGATGACTGTGTGACTTCTCTAAAGCATTATGGAAGGTTTCATACACACTGCATCACCGGCACCATTTTGGCCTGTACATCTGAGGAAGAACATGGTGGCTACAACAGAAATATGCAGCGGTTTGTCACAAACACTTTTTTTCACTTCAATAAAAAAAGTACTCTGACAGATAGCCAAGCAGGCATAGGCTCCATGTTGTGCAAGTGCTAATACAACAATTTGCCAACATGTGGATAACTTTGAGATAATCTATGATCAGTGGATCATTTACAACAAAGTAACAGCATGACCTGAAACAAAATCCAGATCTGAGGAATTCCAGTGGCTGGAACTGCTTATTAGCATGTCTTAAAGACAGCTTCATTCGGTCCTGTAATGTTCCTTCTTCCCATAGTATACCTCAAACTGTGTGTGTGTGTGTGTGTGTGTGTGTGTGTGTGTGTGTGTGTGTGACTCTTTATAGAGCTAAAAGCGTCTTGATCCACCATTAATCAAAGCCAATATCCCCGAGATTAGATGCCAATTTTGAGTGTGAGTTGAGAAAAATGACATCACGTCATTGGAATGTATATAATGATGTTGACTGCCTGGTTGAACATGGTTACATTATCGGCGAAGCCAGGAAGATAGATCAGACTTTGACTAGAAAGGCCAGTTTATGCTACATTGTGATCAATAGTTAATATGTCGTTCTTGTTACTGATCCAAAGAAAATAGTTACTTGCCTTCACATTGTCAACATTAAATAGTAGCAGAATATAGAAACGAATAGCCCTAACTATTCTGCAACCATCTTGTGAATTCACACACATTAGAAACACCCTAGCTTCTTAGACCATAGCCAAATACAAACACCAGCGTGATTGAACGTCAAACATCAAAAAATGACAGGCTAAACCCGTGGCGTCCGCTTGCGTCTTTTGGAAAGGGGCGTAGGCCTGTGCTACCTACGCGTATCGTCATCAAATGAACATTATTAATGAAAACAATGCGAGCTAAAGCCAATGGAGAGGGTTCTGCACTGTCTGGTTCAGTGGCTGTACGGTATAACATGGAGGTAAGCTAATGCTGCCGTGCCGAGCTGTACCACAACAACGAACACGCCTCCTTATCGGAGTCGTAACGGGTTACTATGCATCGATCACAACGGTTTGGTGTAAAAACTAACATATAAACTCCACTGAGTGTCCCCACCACCGTATATTATTAATTTGGATGTGACGGTTAGTCAAGGGTTAACGTGGACCAGCACGACACTTGTAATTAGGCTATTTGGAGCCGTGGCGATTATCGTTCAAACGTCATCTCGGTGTAAAAAGCGGGGGGCAATCAATGCACTTACCCACAGCTCTGACCCCCAGCTCATGGTTTCAGTACAATCTCCTTGTAATAATCCACAGCGAGACGGGTTGTTCAGGGTAGCGACAGCAGCATATGTGATTTGTCTTGCCTAGTGGGTATTCGCCTCTTTGCGAGCGTTCTTTCTTATCTCTATGGTTGTATTTCTCCTTTTTCAACTCCTCATCATCATGCCTGATACAAGATGGCCAGGAGATGCAGCATACTCTTCACACGATGTCTATATGCAGTGAGCGAGCGCCCAATGACAGCTGCCCTCGCCTGCGCACGAGAGCGAGAAGAAAAAAACGGGCGGGGTGGAGATATGGTTCGGAGGGGGAATCATTGCGGGGTGGCCCCACACTGACATGCAAATGGACGGCCCCTTACAAGGCTCACATGTAGGCCTACTAATAAGAGATGCATCGTACATACATATTGTCACTACAATACAGCACATCATCTAAATTTTGTGTTGCCTTTATTTTCTATATTAGACTACAACGCTGGTTTCTTGTGTCCACAGAAATGCTTCTTCTAAACCCTTTATCAGAAAGTTAGAAACAAGCACAAATCATGGGTCTTACAGATTTTCCTTTTGCAGGGCATAATTTGGCGTTCCATTCACATAACATGAATGGTGTTTGTAGCCGCATTGTTGCATGTTTGGTTTTGGTATTGTTGTACATGTTGTTACTTGATTTGTTGCCGGGGTATACGAATGGCATATTAATCACAATGACAATAATATCTTAAATGTTTGCACAAAAATGTCCATACAAAAAAATATAGGTTTATTTAGAAGAGAGGCTGTGTTTTGCTCCTCTAAATGTACCATCCAAAATCTTACCAGGTAAAACATGGAAACTATAGCATACTCCCAGAGATTATACCTCGTCTTTATGTCCTGATACTTAACTGTTCATCTTGGTCATTTAAATGTATTTAAATGAGTTGTCTATTATCGACTATACGGGAAATGTTTTTTATATTCGTACGACCCTGTACGATAGTAATATTAATGTTATGGCGCCCTCTAGTGATTTACATTTTAAGCAATTATATACTGCAAATATATTTTTTAACGTTTCTTTCTCACAGGTAGGCGTAGTGTCACCATTTACATAGCATTCTTCAAATGCAGGCCTAGATCCATAATTTCACTTAAACACTATCTGACTGGATAGATAGTTCTTGACCTCAGCACAGATAATCTACGGATAATTGTAATTTGATCATTGGTTATATGTTGTTGTTATCTCAGAATCTCAAATTACCTACCAGAAAACTAAACTAAACCAAAAAAAAGCAAAACAGAAACGTGCATATCATTTGATAGACAGTTAGGCAGGGAGCTATCAAGCATCGGTCACCGTTGGAAGATGAATGATTGCCTGGCTGTCTCCACATCCTCATTAGGACAGATAATTCGTTTCTGCTGGTTTTATGCATTGCTGTGACAATAACAAATGTGTCCACTAGGTGGTTCCGAAGCCTGTTATTTATAAGAAAATCACTTTCGTTCTCTTAGCCGGGTTAAATTTGGTATACAACCATCATTGTCTAAGCAAATACCCAATTATAAAAACCATGTCACAGGGATGTCGATAAAAAAATATATAACTCATAAAGGACAGCAATCCAGCCCGGATCCCCACCCTGCATTACAATAGTCCCAAGAGATAAAACAAAACACTGAGCCGTCATTCTCGCCAGGGTCAGCGCCAACAGAGCCTAAAAAACACAACAAGAGTCTTATTGATAACATTGTATGAACTACTCTTGTACCCCTCTCTGCCTCTCACGCGAGCACACTAATACAAACCGAATGACACAATTAAAGAGTCTAACTTTAATAGAGTCTAAAACTAAGAGTCTAAAGAGTCACGATATATACATTCAAAACAATGGATTCTAATGCTGACTTAATTAGACCCCGTTTCATGCAGCGTGTCACCGGGGTTTCAACTCTGTTTTGCAGTCCGGTTCGAAACGAAGCACGTGACGCCACTCACGAAAAAAAGAATAAAATAATAAAAAAAAGAACGCTCTTGCAACCGGAAGTAGCAGCCAACTTCAAATGGTGACGAACGGACTCCGCCTCACGCTTGCGTTTTAGCAACAGATGATATACATCTCATTTCCATCATAATACCGACGTTATTTCAGCCAGCGCGGCGGTAACAGACACGAGTAACTGGCTACTTTGACATGACGTCGTAATGTGTGTCTGCTTCGCGGGGCTTTATCTGAATGTGGCGCCCTAGCTGACGGCTAGCCGAGCTGTTAGCGGCGGTCTGGTCGAGCCGTGTCTCTGCTGCTGCTGATCACTTTCTCCACATCCACCACCATGGACGTGCTCTGGATGATCCCCTTCCTGCCTCTACTGCTGCTGCCACTCCTGATGTGGACCAGCAGCACCTTTGTTTTCTATTTCAAAAAGTGTTTCTACGTCGCCTGGATGATGTGTTTGGCTCTGCTGGCAATCCCGTTATGTATACTGAAGAGCGGAGGACGAGATGTAGAGAACATGAGGTGAGTTGCTCGCATCAACAACACCCTGATGATTCGTGGTGTGGGCTACCAGGAGCTAACCCAGCTATCGGAATGGGCTGGCTAGGAGCAGCCATGGTTGACATTAAACTAGCTGCAAGAGACTAAGAGGACGTTGCGTCCTTTTATTAGCAATCCCCTCCACGGAGAGCTTTATTCCTTTAAATATGTTATGTTGATTGTATTTAATGGCGATGAACTCACCACTATTGCCCTCTTCGGAAAGCTTGGGTCATCCTCTTTGTATTGACATGTCTCTGATTCAACCCAAAATCAACGTTTGCATGTAGGAGCAACTTTTTGTCAAGAAGTCTGTGAACTTAAGCGTTACATTTTTGAAAGTGTTCTGAAGTGATTTAACTCTTCAGACTTCTTGACCGAGAGTGGCTTATAAATGCCAAACGTTGATTTTGATAGAGCACTGCGACTTAGATGAAGCTCGTGTAGTGTAAACTTTTAGTCGCTTGCGGCCAAAATAAAAAACTCAAACCACCACATGATCTTTATTTGTCACATAGGCCTACATGCTCTGGACATGACGTAATATACACAGTACATGTTGCCTTGGAGTTGGATCAATGGTCCAATCCGACTCGCTGCCTTTATGGAGAAAAGCAAATAAAGCTCCGGACGTTATATCATAGCTATACTTATTTTCGTTGCACACAGTACTGGGTGACCTGTTGTTATACATTCACTTTGGATCCCCGAAGGACAAGGTTTGCATTGACTTTTGGAACAAACACCAAACCCGTGTTTTCCAACGCGAAAAAGACTGAGGCCGGCCGCTCTACGGCTGTGATCCACGTGTTGTCATTGGGTGAATTGCATGATTTTCTGATTGATATTTTTCTTCTCTTCAATTACATGTTGGGGTAACTCTTAGTCTCTTTAAATTACCTTCAAAGTAAGCTTGTTGTTCATAGTCTGTATAAATGGCTGTGGTGTCATGTTCCTCCCGTGTACTATTCGTTATACCCTATCCACTGACCATCAGCTGTTTTACGGTTCCCCATGAGAAAGATAATTGTGATTCATAAAGCATATCGCAAGTTGCCACGTTTTATTAACCTCTCCGTAATACGAAACAGGAAACAAGGCGTAACTCTGTCCCTTGTAGTTTCTGGTTTTCGTGATCGTCTCCTCCCAAAAGTTCTGCTTTAAAAAAGTAGGATTGCTGGATCCGAGATTGGGGTTTCACTGGTAGTCCCATTCCTTGATCAACAGCATTTGAATTTCAGTAAGTATTGTGGTTCGAAATAAATGATATCATTGCTCAGCCTACTCCTAATCTGTTCAACCTAACTCATGCTGGTGTACAGAAAACAACATTTATTAAGGCAGACGACATGCATTACCGGAGTCATGAAGGGAAAATCCTATAAAATACACTGATTTAGGGTGTGCTTTGTGGAATTGTATTCAGTTGGAACAGTTATTCAACTGTTGTTGAGAAATCTCTATTGCACAATCATTATATGACTTCATAGTCACGTTGAAAGATAAGAGAAAGATTGGCTGAGCAATAGCGATTCCATTCTGGTCATGTTTTTTTAGCTTAGTGGTACCAAAGAAACATGTTAGTTCTTGCCTAGCCGACTTTGAGACTGCAATAAGTAGAGTCTCAAGACAGATGGTGAGCTGCCACTTAGCCAAAGACTCTGGTGAAACCAAACAATCCAGAGGCTGTCCATCCACCGCAAGCATTCTGAGCTCCAGTTGTCATGTTGTCAATAAGCCTGTGTCTACCACAATAAACAAATAGGACACTGGTAGGAGCTGTTATAACGTGTATCCTTGTTAGACCTTTATCTCTTAATATGGCTGGACCCGACTAAAGCTGCCTTCATGAAGATGGAAGCTTTTTACATGTAGGCCGTACACGGTGTTCATAAGAAATTATAATGGGTAGGCCTATTATTAGGCGGAATCACAGGGCATTTCTTGTCCCATTTTCTGAACAAGTTAAATCAGTCGTTCTTCATTTTTGTGTTTTCCAACCGGTCCTGTTTTCTGTTGTCCAGCTTTTAGACAATTGAGTAATTACATATCTTAAAGACACATCTAACATGTATTGTTAGTCGCTTTGGATAAAGTCATTTAAAAAATGACTAAATGACAAATGGAAACGTTTAAACAATTGTATTGTGTATAATAAAAGTGTACAACTATATTGTAATCGTGAGTGTCCGATTTCGAAAACATCCAAACAGTGCTGAAATGCAAAGACACTGCAACGAATCGGAGGTTGTTGAAATAGCAGGAAGCTTGTGTTGCTACATTTAGTTGTTATACGGTTTCTAAGATTAGCCAAGGTATTACAAATAAAACGCCATTTAAAAACCATTACAGACATGATGCATTGAGTCTCACTAGTCCAGAGTTGTATTCATGGTTTGTGTTCTGTTTGGAGTCCATCAAAAATTGATATGGATCCCTAAGAGATGCCAAACACAATTACTACGCGCACATTAAAACCACAGGCCCTACACGTTGCGTACACTTGGAGCTCCTGGGACACAGCTGTTGAAAGCCTCGGTAATATGGTTAGGCTCTCAAGCCACTGAGTGTGATGTATAGCCCAGTAGGAAAAGTATTCACGGTTGGCAGTGGCACTTACGTACACCGCAATATTTCAACATGTGCCTGGGGCTGATGTTTTGTGATAGCGCGTAGTAGTGGAAGTACCGTAGCGTGTGGGAGCTTGTAATGTCAAAATCTTGCATGATTGTCAGTCCAAGTCTAATCTACATTGGGGCTTCTGGCTCACTGTTCCCCTTGCCGCCAAGGAAAATTTGGTTGTGATTTGTATTTACCTGAGATTACAATCCTTTCAAGGGATGGCCCCTCCCACATTGCCGTTAACCCGATTCCAATATTTGACTAACGCTAAGATATCCGCCATTCTAACTGAATGGGTCCCACTGTTAGCGGTAGCGATGCCATTGGCTGCAAAGGGCAGTACGTAAGAGGTGGCTTAGGAGGCCCATTACAGCAATCTGCTACACCACAGCTATCTCACCTCAGTGCACCGCCAAGTCCACTAGTCATAAATGAAGTGCCAGAGCTGTCAGCACTTCAGTACAACAAACTAACGTACACACTATATACACAACATACAAACTGCCATTCAAAATAGGAATGCATTGATGGTGAAATTCTTCTTCTTCTTCGAAATCTATATTATAAAAAAATGGCTGTTTTAAAGTCTTTCAGCACAACATCTTGAAATGAGCACAAATTTGATCATATAAATGTATGAAATAACCTTCTTTCACATGACAGATTATTTTGGTGAAAAATAACTATTGGAATATTGATGCGACACAGCAGATAAACATCGGCCACTGCCATCGGTGAAAGTCATCTTATTTGCCAATAGGCTGATAGGCAGCCAAAAATGGGAATATCGTTGGATACCGATGTCAGCCGATAAATCGGTGCATCCCTAATTCAAAATGCAGTCCTCA
>OOFG01063569.1:0-10000 GCA_900323295.1 Molva molva | reverse complement strand
AGCATGCGGCTGCTCCGTCTGGGGAGGTGCAGCAGGCGTCGTTCCCCTCACACCTCCTCCCATCTGGGCAGAAGGTCGCTGAGGAGACGCCAAGCAGGAGGAGCACCAGCCATGATCCCTGAAGGGACTTGACAAGAGGAGGAGATGGTGGTGAAAAATGCTTTAAACTTACCTTATTGAATTTAGTTTAGAGATTAAATACCTGTACATCTTATCTCGGTGAGAAAGATAGGGAATGTGATAGGGAGTGCATGTACAAACACAAAGAGAAAATGTGTGTGCGTGTGTGACATTTATTCGTCTTTTAGGTTCAACAATAGCTATAGAAACTGAAATATTCGGTGAAATTGTTCATTGCGAGCAGATGAACGGATGTGCGGCTGTGCAGAATACACACTAATGACATTGATTAACGAGAATATGGTGAAGACTGTGTTTAATCGGAGGCAAATCAAGTATAAACACACCAAGTTATTCTTACCATTGTGAGCAGATGGTTGCAGAATGAATCGGTAATTCAAAATGGGAACTGCGGTGCATGCATCCCACGTCTTCCTGTGATTGAAATAATAACACACCTTTCTTAAGACAGTTTACAGTGGAAAACATGACTCTGGAGCCTGGAGGTAGGCTAAAGAAGTACCTTCTGATGTGGGTCAGAAATCTAGTTAAGACTTACTTACTAAATAGAAATACAATACGGCAAGCGATATGTGAAATAAAGTAGTGAAGGTACACCTCACCTCGTTGTTGTTGGGGATGCTGGATCAAAAGTAGGACATTGAGCAGTTACAATGTAGGCTATGTATTGTTTCCCCTCCAGCGAAAGCGGAAACAGTGAGATATACAAATCAGTGATCACATGACATGCCGATCACATGACAATCCACCAACTCGCCGATGGATTTAAAGGAACATCTTAATAAATAAATACATTGTAAATATTATGAGTACTGCGATACCTTGTATGAACACTGTTGTTCTCGTTGGTATTATTGCTATTTTCTTTTCTTTACAAATCGACAATATCGCAAAAACATTTATCATCAAAATACTTGTTAGGATCATGATTGTACTGATGATTATTATTACTAACGTTACAGTAAATTGTTATTCATAATTTATTTCCAATATTTAACTAACCAGAACCCTCCTTTCCCGTATGGGGTTAACTAAGTACAAATTAGTGATCACCACAGCAGCCGAGATAGAAGTGGAAAGATTTGTTTTATTTCTACTTTTTCTCAAGTACAGAAATAATTGTTTTACAGTTTACAAACAACTGACCGGGTTTATGAATCAACTGGATTATCCACACATAACGTAAGCCTTGTTCCGCCTACACATGACCAGAAGAACACAACAGCATATCTAGAAATATGCGCTGCGGGGTTTAGTTCGACATTTTCGTTTTAACTTTTAATCACGTGTATTGAATTAACAATTAAATTGTCACTATTTAACAGTTTAAAGATATGGGGAAAAAACTACAGAGAATACATTTCTCATTAAATACTAAACCAGCAACAACAACAAAAAAAAGCCACGACTTCACAACTCAAATAGCAATGTCATAATAAACTATTTCTACAGCCAGACGGAGGAAGGTGCAGCAACCCCACTCCAAAACCTTGTTTTACAAATCTCCCTATTAACATTCTTTCAAGTAAAAATGAATGAACAACTTGTATTCCATTAATCCCACCACCATAGTAAGTTATGAATATTAGGTGTATGTTTATGACACGACTACAACACTGTTGATGCCAGCTACAGCGGGTGTTGGTCAGTATGTAATTGTTGTAAACATTTACGACCGGAAGTGAACTTTGTTAGCTAATCGAGGGAAACTCGATGTATTTTTTAACTCACTCAACTACAGAATGCAATGCCGCATCAACATTTGCGCCAACATGTCCTGGTTAATAAAAAAAAAAGTTTAATTAAAAACACTCTTCTACATAATACATGCACATACTTCATCATATACATTGAATTTCATGACATCCAAATCGTATCATTTACAAGGTGAAAAAAGGGTAAGGTAGAGGAAAGTATGAATACAATGTTATATCAGGTGTAAAATGTGTATTTTGTGGTCAATGTGGAAGGCATACTCCCCAGAGTAAGGTGTGTTGTTGTCAACCTTGCAGTGAGCTTCTTGGTCTAGCGACAGGTCAGTTGGAGATGCACGAAGGGGTGTGTTTAAGGACAACGACTCATTTCTATGTGGGGGAAGAAGGCACTTGGAGGAAAAAATGGCACAAGCCGACAGACTGTCTAAAGGTCTTCCTCCTCCATTTCAGCTGGCTGTTCCTCCACACCGTGAAACTCTTCCTCCTCCTCTTCAGCCTTTCAGAAGGTGGTGCTGGTCAACCCAGGCCCAGATAATGGGTGGAGGGTGTCCAGTGCCTTTAACTGGTTTCATACATTCATATGCATGCAAACTGGTATTCCAAACAGGAAAATCTATTTACACGACAACATTTAGAGAGACGTGTCTGTCTGCTAGGAAAAAAGGCAGAGAAGTGATATTTTGGCGTAACTATAGAGGGCAAGGGTAACAACAGTTATGACTAAAATAATCTGATATGAAAGTCAGTGTTATTTCAATAACTACAAATGTATTCCAATACATAAACACAGCCTAGAAGATAAGGACAACACAACACAGTTAGAGTTCGCTCATGTTCCATTGACTGATGGGGAAAGTACAGTTGATTAATGAACTGGGTTCACCACAGAGTAGTGTTAGTTAGTTTCAGTAGTTAGGATTACAACTCAATAAGGTGGTTCAATCCTATCAGCCTATCATTCCTCTAGAAAATAGTCGTCCACTTTCAAATACTGGACTCATTCAGTACATTGTCAAATTCTTAGTACTATTAAGTGCTTTAAAATCTCCTAACTTTCTACTGTTTTTCTCTGAAAATGTCTCTTTCCAAAGTCAGCATATACAATGGCTCAGACATTGGTTTGTTAAGGAAACACAATTCAAAATCAGTTCCATACCGTGAAATGTACACAGACCATGTGGAAGATGGTGGGACTATGAGAGAGGCCAAGCACTGAAACTAAAGATCAACATCCTCCTATCCATCCTGATTGTGCTTAACGTGATCTACCTCCGTAGTTGGGAGGGGAAAGACTGTCTATTAATATATCATCTAGTAAATAGATAGGGGGGGGGCACCCAGATGGTTTACTTCTTGGGGTGGAAGACCATCAAGGGCCTGTCCTCGATCTTCTGCCAGGGGCTCTTCTTGTTCTCGTCCTTGTCTTCCGAGTCATCCTCCGGGCTGGTCACGGAGTCACGGCGGTTGTCGCTGTTGCGGCTGCTGTTGCCACGGCTACGCCCGCGGCGGTTGGCGGTGGAGCCATGTGAAGAAGGCCCTTCGTCCAGCAGAGGGGTGAGAGAGTTTTCCTCAGGTGACACCGGGCGCCCCTCGCTGCTGCTGGGCTCGCTGTGATCCGGGTAGGCTAGTTTGGAGTAGGTCTTCCCCTCGCCACCACCACCTCCTCCCATCCCATGCCCCCTCCTTCCCCCGGTTCCCCAGCGATCGTCTTTCCCCTTCCTGTTGGCGGCCGCCTTGCGTTCCAGGGCTTCCAGGGGCGGTTCCAGGTTATCTCGGAGGTTGCTGCAGGCACCGCCGCCGAACAGCATCCCTCCACCGCTGAGGTCATTGCCGGCGTCGATGTAGGAGTGGCGTACGTGGGCGTTGGCCCGTCCGTCCAGGGAGATGAACCAGGCCCGAGGGTGCTGCTTCACGCCGAACTCCAGGAGCTTCTTCTCCGTCAGAGCCTGCAGCTCTCCGTTCATCTGGGCCATGGTGGAGTCGTTGAAGAGCACGGGGATGGTCATCGGCCCTCCGGACGAGTCCGAGGCCCAGCTGGGGTCCTCCGAGTCGTCGCCCTGGGACCCGCCGTGGTGCTGCTGCTGGCCCTGCACCTGGGAGTGGTGGTGGTGTTGTGGACCTCCTCCTCCCATGTGCATGTCTTTGTCCTGGTCCTTCTGGTCTTTACCATCAGCTCTCCCGGAGAAGTCTGAGGACATGCGCATATAGTGGGCGGGGATGACGAGCGTGGGCACCATGCTGCGGTACATGTTCTCCTTCATCTGGTCGATGGAGCTGCAGAAGATGATCTGACCCGGCTGGGTGTTGAGGGAGGTGGGCCTCTTGAGGTTATCCGCCGCCACAGAGTACTCTGGGGGCTTGTCGCCCTGGCTGGGCATGTAGCCCTGGAACCTGGGTGGGGAGGGGGGGTCCGAGGAGTAGCCCTGGTTGTCATTGGCGTTGTGGTGGCGGTAGTGCTCCGGCTCCTTGTCTTCGTGGAGGAGGGGGTTGTCCAGGTTGTTGGTCTCCGTGGCCCGGGTCACCTTCATAGGGAAGCTTTCTCCCCTCTGCGGACCCGAGGCGTTCTTGCCCTTGGAGTGGCGCAGCTTGTGTGCTGGGATGTGCTTGGCGAAGTCGTCCCTGGAGCTCTGGTACTCTTGAGACGGAGATAACTCCGATTTGCTGATGTCACCCGAGGTGCCGGATTCAACGTGGCCGCCGCAGATCAGGTTCAGGTGGGAGGTGGACGTGCCTTGGTCGCGCTTGCCGCCATTCAGGTTGGAGTTGTGGGGCTTGCCTTGCTGTCGCCGTGGTTTCAGACACTTCCGTCTAAAAGGTAAAAACAGGATAGATGGAGGTGTGAGCGTTTTGTATCTTCTACAAAACATCGAATCACAACATAGCAATGCCATAGTTACAATCAAACCTAAAGCCAGGGCTCCGGACGAACTTCTACATTGGTGACACATGGGCCTTAAGTTCCCCTTATCGGCAGAGCGCTTTACAGAAACAGGCTTTCTGAGATGCAGACCACGTCAATGAAGTCTGGTGAATCGTTGACCAGTTCCTGTTCTAAAGACTGCATAGCCTCTTCACACCAAGTCAAAGATATGAGGGCCTCACCACTATTGAAAGGCTCCTGCTGCAAGACCGCAACACACCACTGACTCCACAAGAGTGACCGGCTGCAGGAAATAGCTTTGAGGTTGGCGTGAACCCGGAATCGTTTTAAAAGTGGTAATATATCTTATTTAGGTTCAACCTAGTAATCTATGGCATTTTATCACTGTTACTGAAATGAGTCAGTCAAATCCTATGTTTTTTCCAGTCTTTGCCAAACAGTTTGTGATCGTTCCACTCTGCCAGGAACGCAGGTAACTTTTTGTGTCGTCGAAGTGCCTTTAAGTATACTCTTCAAGGTCACGACCAAGGGACACCGGCGGCGAGCTGTGTGTGGAGCTCGGTCTGGGCTTGAGGGGTTGATGTTGATTGCGGCGTCCAAGAGAGGGTTATGCTTCTCGGGCACTTATTGTATAACGTTACGGTGTGAGGCGCATTTCATATACAACATCGCTCATTATAACGCTCATACTCAACGACGGTACTAAAAATGCATCACAAAGTTGGCGTGGGTCGTAACCATGGGGATAACACGCCCCCCTACTTCCTAGTCCTCTCAGCCTAAAGCACATTTTGTTGAAGTCTAATAGTGTTCGGACTCCAGCTGAAACAGGGGGTTCCCCTACACTTCAAAGGTTCTTTGTTATTGACTGATCCATTGGCTGGAGGGCCTCTCACCTCTTGATGAGCTTGATGGACCTGAAGGCCCCGTCCATGTTGCCCACCGTCAGGTAGAAGCTGAAGTTGAGCATGGCGTCTCGCGTGCTCTTCTCACAGTCCTCCAGGCCCACGAAGTCCCTCATGGGGCGTCTGGACACCATGTGGGGGGGCTGGCCGGCCGTCGCAGGGGGGGCACCCTCCTCCCCTGCACCCTGGCTGCTCTCTCCGGGCTGGGGGGGACCATGTGGTTACTTCTACTGATCACTTAACACACAATAGGATTGTTCTTCACTCAACTAAACTATACATCCTTTTGTCATTTAGCAGACCCTTTCATGTCAGTAACTCAGTGAATTCAGTTACTCAGTGAATTCAGTTACTCAGTGAATTCAGTTACTCAGTGAATTCAGTTACTCAGTGAATTCAGCTGCACGTCGTTATGGAGCAGGTATGGGTTAGGGGCATGTTTCTCACAGGCATCAGGATGCCTACAGGATAGATGTGGACATTGGGGACTTTCTTCCAAGAAAGGAATTATTAAAGAAAGATGTCCTGGAATAAGCTAGTGATGCATAAGGCCTCTGTATCTTTCATCGATAGGTTGGAATGACATCAAGAGAACAACCCTTCGGTGAATATTAAAAAAGGCCTCCGTCATTACAAGCCTTTTCAATATCCACCGCATTAGTGACATTACTAGTATGGACTAGGGGTCGTCCACCCAGATGGCCGTTGACGCAGGAAGATGAAGACGCTGTACTCTCAGAGCTTGAAGTGATCACTCAGGGACAGGACCTAGGGCTTCCTGAGGACCCACTGAGCCTCTTCCTGAACCACCGGAGGGGGCCGGGGCTGAGCAGGCAGGATGCAGGCCAGGGAGAGGGCGGACAAGCCGAGATGTTGGCAGCTTAGTGACCAGAGCTTTGCGGAGGTTCCTCAGTGTTTCTACATCAAGGCATACCCCTGATCCACTTATGTTGGTTGTTTTAAATAGCTACCCCTTGGAACAATATTTCACACCATTAGTACTGTAGTTGTGCTGTAAACTTCACTGTCAACTTGCTTTTATGAAAAATGACCTCATAATTCACCAATTAGGAAGCAATAGAATGGAACAAGTGAATCTTACGTGTTTCTACATATTAAAATAAAATATGGCGGAAAACTGGTAGCAAAAAATAAATTTATATAGGGTGGAAACTGGCACTTGTGATGTCACTAATGTAACGTACTAATCACATCAAGCCTGGTGGTAAGATAGGGGCCCACTTGTGATGTCATTAATGTAACATACTAATCACATCAAGCCTGGTGGTAAGATAGGGGCCCACTTATGATGTCACTAATGTAACGTACTAATCACATCAAGCCTGGTGGTAAGATAGGGGCCCACTTGTGATGTCACTAATGTAACGTACTAATCACATCAAGCCTGGTGGTAAGATAGGGGCCCACTTGTGATGTCACTAATGTAACGTACTAATCACATCAAGCCTGGTGGTAAGATAGGGGCCCACTTGTGATGTCACTAATGGAACATACTAATCACATCAAGCCTGGTGGTAAGATAGGGGCCCACTAAAGCCCACTGTAGGACAGGCATGTCTACCACATCACCAGGTCCAGGAGGGAGAACAAGACACAAGGGAGCACCACACTGGGCTGGAGCAGAGGGCTAAGGGATCTCAACATCCACAGGAACTTACTTCTGGCAGATAGACACCACCCCTCCAGAACAACAGCTGGGTGTGTTGACAGAAAAAACAGATACACACGCACGCCAGCACACACACACATTCATAGAGATCGCAACAGTTATCATTACTAACTGAAATATAAATTGCTGGCATTTATAAAGTTTGTTCCTAGCTTGCCTCACAAAGTACAGCGCTACAATAGCTTGCATTGACTACCATCTCAGTGAGAGCAGTTGAGTGCCATGCTCAAAGACATCTTAGAGGATCTAACATCTTTTACCCTAACCAGCCTGGTGACCTGCTCTCCTCCTATAGTCCCAGTCGTACACACCAGCCTACCCAGAGGGCTTTGCGGCGCTACCTTGTGTGAAGTAGCCAGCTCCACGGCTATCTGCCTAGCACTGCTGGTTTCTCTGGAAGTCAAGCCCGGAGACCTGTTGGTGCTGGTAGAGGTGTTGGATGTTGTATGGGGTGCTGATCCATCTGGCCTATGTATTATCCCCCAATGCCCCAGGGTGGAGAAAGGCCGCTCATCGCAAGAATAGGGGTTCTAACCCCGGTGCCCTGGCCAAATTCTCAAGCTGCCTCCTGTACCAACATGGCCCCTTAATCAGCCCCGGTCTCTTGTTCGACATTTTCATTCCTCACCTCTCCACTCAGTATGTTAAGCACTTTGTCTGCTTTAAAGCGCTATATAACTGCAGTTAATTATTACTAACATTATAAGTAGTCAGGGTCCAAAGGTCATTTCACCATTTGCCCAAAAAATGAATTTCCGGGTTCTATTTTAAAACAGATGCTTGGCAGGTCGGTTTCTCCACTCAAGCAGCTCAGAGTGGATGTTGGGATCTGTTGGAAGTGGTGCCCCAGAGTGCGTTGGAGGCTACCTTGCGTGTGAAGTAGTAGTGGGGGACGTAGAGGGCCAGCAGACCCTGCAGGCCGGGCGGTTTGGGGAAGACGTCGTGGAGGAGGAGGCCATGCTCCTGGGTGCAGAAGAAGGTAACCACGGAAACATCTGCCTGGGAGAAGAAGAACACAGTGGACGCCGGTTCAAGACCCGACATGGTGTTCACGCTGCCCACAACCGTACTAAGAGGGAATCCAGTTCAAACAGAACCACAAGAGCAGCGTGGTGTTGGTACCATGTCCAGGTGAGATGCGGTGGCAGACTCGGCTCCGGCGGGAACCGTCTCGCAGACCAACAGTCGGGCCTCGCTCTCGTCCCAGAAGTGGGACACGGGACAGCGGGCGCTCAGCTCGGGGAACTGAGGCTGCTGCCTGGAACACAACCATCACACACACATATATTCAATGCTGTGATTGAATACTCTTAATACAAACCCAATACATTATTTATTAGTTTAGTTAGGATCTCAGTGACCAGAGATCCTAACTAGGTAGCCAGTGATGGCTACCTATATTTCTCAACTAAAGAAAAGGAGAAATCCCAGAATGTTTGTGTTAGAAGGAAAATGTCCCTCCCTTGAAAGGTTCCTGGAGAAGAAATATTCAGACTCAGTAAAAGGTAGTTCAATGATTTACTGAGAAGATGAGTGCATCATGCATACAGTAAGACAGAACTACTATTTGAATGGAAGTACAATTGCCAACTAAAGGGCTGGTATCTGACACAATTACACAATTATTACCAGGATTTATATCAATCAACTCTACACTTTGAACCTCGGAAATGTGATATTTCCTGAACAATCTAGATCTACCAACACTAAACGAACAAAAGGCAGCAGATATAACTCAGCCCATATCTATGGTGGAAATTGAGGCTGCATTGAAGTTAACAATACAAGGCCAATCACGAGGCCTAGATGGCATTCTCCCTGAGGTTTACCGTTCGGGGTCCTGGGAGAGGCTGCTGAGGGGTCGTCCCATGAAGAAGTCAAAGTGCAGCAGAGTGTCCATCTCCACATCGTACACATACACCTTCCGGTCAGGACGCCCGTTCACCTACACAGGAGAACCTCTGTTACACCACCTCTGTTACACCACCTCTATTACACCACCCTGATCATGTCTATTACACCATCTCCACGTCGTACACATACACCTTCCGGTCAGGCCGCCCGTTCACCTACACAGGAGAACCTCTGTTACAGCACCTTCCTGCCTTACACCACCTCTATTACACCACCTTCCGGTCAGGACGCCCGTTCACCTACACACAGGAACCTCTGTTACAGCACATTCCTGCATTATACCACGTCCATTACACCACCCTGATAATGTCTATTACACCACCTGCACTAGGTACGTTACATCACCTTTACTGTTACAACACCTTCACTGCATTACACCATGTCTATTACATCACCCTTATCATGTCTATTACACCACCTGCACTAGGTACGTTACATCACCTTTACTGCATTACACCATGTCTATTACACCACCTGCACTAGGTACGCTACATCACCTTTACTGTTACAACACCTTCACTGCATTACACCATGTCTATTACACCACCTGCACTAGGTACACTACATCACCTTTCCTGTTACAACACCTTCACTGCATTACCCCATGTCTATTACACCACCTGCACTAGGTACGCTACATCACCTTTACCGTTCCATACCTGAGTGACGAGGAGGCTGGCCTGACTGCCGCTGGCGTTGCACTTGACTGAGTGCAGAGCGCCCAGGTTGGGGATGAGCTCCGTCAGGTTCTTGG
>OOFG01063565.1:0-11368 GCA_900323295.1 Molva molva | reverse complement strand
TTGAACCTTTTTTTATTGGATCCGGCACCTCCTGTGTCACTATGAAAAATGAATCGCCTAAATTAAAAAAATAAATTACTGTTTGTGTAGTGTTCAATGTTGTTATCTGTCTTGTTAGTCTTTATTCCCCATTGAAGTTCCATAAAAATCTTGTGTTTGCATTTTCGATGCGTTTTGAGGTGAATTTTCAGGGTAAGACAGAGGGGGGGAGACAGAGGGACGGAGTATTATCCGATGGATAATTGCTGCTTGTGAAAACGATTGTTGCAGTGTATTTTTTTTTTTTACATTTCGCACCCATGCAGTGCAGTGTTACATGTTCTGAAATTAAAATAAACATTGCCCTGATGTACACACAGCGCTGTTTAGGTTTTTTTTTGTCAGAGAAGCTACGTAGGCAGTGTCATTTTTTTTTTGTTCCGTTACCTCCAACCCCCGTTTTGAGTTGCCGGATCCCCCCCCCCCCCCCTCTGCGCTCCGGGACCTCCCACTTTACAAATTAAGCACTGCATGTAACTAAATGTAACAAGGAGAGAACTAACACTTTTAGATTACAGCCCGCATCCCCTGTATATACCATGTAACTAAATGTAACAAGGAGAGAACTAACACTGTTTTAGATTACAGCCCGCATCCCCTGCATATACCATGTAACTAAATTAACTAACTATAACTATGAAATCCCAAAACTGTCTTTAATTGTGTGAAGATTTTGCGTTTTTGTTTGTACGAAACCTTAATGTATTTGTTTGTTTTATGCTGCCCTCTTGGCCAGGTCTCTCTTGGAAAAGAGATTTTAAATCTCAATGAGACTTTTACCTGGTTAAATAAAAAAGAAAATCCATGACAACACTCTGTCCCCTGGACCTTTGTTCCGAATTAAATGCCCAGATGTACCATGTAGCCATTTGAAGGCCTACCCCAAAATCCTAAGGAAAAATGTAGTTTGCCTGTTTGTTGGTAATAAGGTCATTTTAAAATATAGTCACATGATCCAGAAGTCATAACTCAATCTTCCCTGAAACATCCTGATATTTGCTCAGTTTTAAATGCGTGATACCGGGTAGTATTATAGTTACCCAGTTGTTAAATAATAACTAGTATAATTCTTTCTAAGTTTCTCCCAAACGATCAGATTATTGCTCAGTAGGTCATACATACCGCCTAATAATAGAATAGGTACCCAGTAGTAAAAAAATTACTTGGTAAGATAAGTTAATTGTTACCTCCTTATTCCATAACTTCACATCTTGTTCCCCAATACCTACATATAAGTATTGGTATTTACTGTACTGGTTCACCGTACAGTAAATACAGTATAAAAGATGACCGTAACTCTGGAGTTATTACACTGGATGATGCGGGCTGTATCTGACAATGATAATGGAGTTATAATACGAATTGTGTGCAACGTTATAATAATTTGGAAATAATTCAGATTTATGATCAGATCATCAGGGGGATCCTCCAGTAATAATTCAGATTTATGATCAGATCATCAGGGGGATCCTCCAGTAATAATTCAGATTTATGATCAGATCATCAGGGGGATCCTCCAGTAAACGTATGATCCGAACCGTGGTTGAATGTTCCAGTGCAGCGATGACGTAGTAGTACTCCGCGTCATGCCAACTGGATTGGGTTAAAGCGAGAGCCGGTGATGCTTTACTGTAGCTTATATACACAAACAAAGCAATCACAACAAAACACATGGCACGACTCCCGCCCCACCGCATCATCGCCCAGAGACGTCTTAAAGGGAACGTATTCCCGAACCTGAAGGTTGTGGTGAGTTATGTCCTAAGCCTCTGTGTGCTTGCCCACCACAGTGTCGTGTGTGTTTGTGTTGAGGTGTGTGTGTGTGAGAGAGAGAGAGGGCAGAGCAAACAAGCAGGAGTTTGTTTACTTGAACCCTCTCTCCACCCCTCCGACGGCACACACACATCTGCAATCCGTCCTACAAGCCACCCTTCTCCCCCCTCTCTTTCTCTCGCTCTCTCTCACAATACGCCTCTCCCCCATTATGTAACTCAACACCACACAGTAGAGCTGCCTCCCCCTCGCCGTTCTCCTTCAGCGAGCCAGGAACACTACGACAGAAGGTAACCTACACTCACTGAGCTTTAAGGTAAGCCACCACACGAGTTCTCTACCTACAGTTGATCTGAAAAGAAACCATGCTTCTGTTGACCACAGCCTGCATATCAGACGTTCTGTTCTCTAACGTTAGATTTTGAGGGGAAAACAGGAAATGTGCATCGTGAGTCCAAAGGGGGCTGTGCATTCAGCCTGTGTTGTGGGTAGATCAACACAGTGGTATGAGGCCGTCTGTGTGACTGAGACTGATTGGTGTCTGGTGTGCTGGAGATTACTGGCACCACAAACCTTCCCTTGCATGTTGGTTAAATCAATATTTCACATCTTGACAATCACTTTAGCAAGTCCGTATACAGTATGTATGTACATTTAAAGTTTACAAAGTTGGGCTAACTTTCCTTAAGATTCCGTGTAGTACTTTATAGTATTAACTGTGAGTTAAATGTGAGTTAACTTAGTTAATTTAAGCAAATAATCTTCTATTAAATCTTACTGCTTTTTGTACTTGGACTATATCTAAACCTGTATTTTATGGTTATATTTATACAGTTTGAAACCATCCATTTACTTTTTACTACTGTTACTATTTCTTCAGTTTGTATGTAATGATTAACTATGGCTGTTATGGTCATACGAGGGCATTTCATTCTTTCTTATCAAGATAGTCTACAATTTAACAACCGGATGCCGTATCCTTAAGTAGACTAGAATATCCTGAAGCACACAGCTAGCAAGACAGAATTATTGCCTTGTTATTCTGATATTTTCCTAAGTTTCAGCTTAGAATAAGCATTGCATTCTCTATTTTCTCAATCCTCAGAGTTGGATTATGGGGCTCCTTCCAGGGTTAAGCTCTGTTCTACCCATGGCGCTAGCCCTCCTGAATGCTGCTAGCGTCCAGGGTGGTAAAGTTCTGGTGTTCCCAGTGGACGGCAGCCATTGGATCAACATGAACCTGCTGATCGAGGGTCTCCACACCAGGGGTCACGAAGTCACGGTGGTCCGTACATCAACTAGCTGGTACATCAAGGAGCAGTCTCCCCACTACCACTCCATCACCATCCCCCTGTCTGAAGCCATGAACTTGGAAAACCAGGACTTCTTCGTGCAGTTCCTGGCCAAGATGCTGGCCCTCCAGAAAGAAGGAGCGTCTGTATTGGCCTTTGTCTCATTCTACAGCCAAATGCTAACAACGCTGTCCAGTATTCACCACCAGGCTTGCCAGGTCGCCGTGAAGATGTTTGAAGACAAGGCATTGATGCAGAGCCTGCGAGACGCCCAGTATGACGTGGTCCTCATGGACCCAGGTCTGCCCATCGGGGTTCTCTTGGCTCATGAACTCAAGCTCCCCACAGTTTTTAATGTTCGGTGGATCACCAGCGGAGAGGGACATTTTGTGGTTGCGCCCTCGCCCGTTTCTTACGTTCCCACTAGCGGGTGTGCAGTGACGGACAAGATGACCTTCTTGCAAAGGGTCAGGAACATGTTCCACTTTTTGCTGAACATAGCCATTGATTATCTGGTGGTGAGCCCTCACTACAATCGACTGGTCGAGAAGTATTTAGAACCTGGGACCAATTTCTACCAACTCTTACAGGGGGCACACATCTGGCTCATGAGGGTGGACTTTGTCTTTGAGTTCCCCAGACCAACCATGCCAAACATCGTCTACATTGGCGGCTTCCAGTGTAAACCCTCAAAGCCTTTGCCTGCTGACCTGGAGGACTTCGTCCAGAGCTCAGGGGAACATGGTGTGATCTTGATGTCACTGGGTTCCCTGGTCAAAGGCCTGCCCGTTGAGATCACCGACCAGATTGCCACCGCCTTCGCACAGCTTCCCCAGAAGGTCATCTGGAGGCTCCCTGGAGAGCCCCCGAGCACCTTGGGCAACAACACCATGCTGGTGAAATGGATGCCTCAGAACGACCTTCTCGGCCACCCCAAGGTCAAAGCATTTGTCGCCCACGGGGGGACCAACGGCATATATGAGGCCATATACCACATGGTGCCCATCGTGGGCATACCCCTGCTCTTCGACCAGTTTGAGAACATCTTGAGGCTGGAAGTACGCGGTGCTGCCAAGGGAGTGGACGTCACCAAACTCACCAGCCAGAACTTTGTAGAAACTCTACAAGAGGTTCTACACAATCCGTCCTACAGGGACAACATGAAGCGGATGTCAGATCTCCACCGGGACAAGCCGATGCACCCTCTGGACACTGCCCTCTTCTGGACAGAGTTTGTAATGCGGAACAAGGGAGCCGCCCACTTGCGTACAGAGTCCTATAAGTTGCCTTGGTACTCGTATCATTCACTGGACGTTATGTGCCTGCTGTTGGCTGTGCTGTCCCTGCTGGCAGCGGTCGTGGTTCTTTCGATGTATTTTCTTTGTTTTAAACTGTGCAGGAGGAAGCACAAGCTAGAGTAATGGGATTGGCTGTTTAGCTGTTTGTTGGAGGCTAGCATCCAATTAGAAAAAAACGAATTCCAAATCTCTCACACTGAAAGGTGCTGTAAGATTTAAGAGCTATATATAGTTTGAGTGTATTCTGTTAGAGATACCATAACCATCCATCAGCTATTAGTGAGTGAAATGCTCTGTGAGAACATCTGTGCATTGTCATAGCCTGCCAATCAAGCACCTGCCACAACAGGTGCTTGAAAGTAGCAATTCTCAATGGCGGAGTAACCTAGAGCGGGGTTGTTCAGTATTTAAATCTTGCTCTCTTCTGCTCTATCTTCTGCCTACAGAACCTTTAACTGGACAGTCCTAACCTCTGATAAGCCAATGGGATGATTGAATAACCAATACACAGTAAACATGGTCAGGGACATTTGGCTCACACACACAGGTTTCAGGGGTGGAGTTTGTATGGTTGTACAGTGCACATGTATTCCAGAAATCAGTCAACATAACAGGATTTATTTTTCAGTTTATTAAAAACTCAAACGTACAGACAGTAACTACTACTTACAAAACTAGAAAGTACAATCTAAATCGTTAAATTCACAGATGAGGATAATTTGTTTGTTTCACTTTGATCAAGGCGATTGGGCTCCAAATATGTTCTAAGAATTTAATGTTTTGCCGTAGCAAATTGTTTCTCAATGTACATTTTAAAACTATACTATATGACGCTACAGCCAGCTTCAGATCTCTGGTTGTTGTCAAAAGTTAATGTATGTTCCACTTTGTACCCCAGTTATACTATTAAACTATGGAACAACCTGTCTCAATATACACAAAGAAAATAAAACTGAACTAATTTCAAGTTGAATAATTACCCATAAACATGAGGCAAAAAATTTTCAATTAAGCTTTCTATCACAAAAAATAACCATGTTGGTTTTAACCTTTAGATGCAAAGCCCACAAATGTCCCCTAACATTAAACACTCTTCTCACAGATCCACCTGTAGTTAAAATCACATGACCCGTCCATCCAGGAAGATAGATCTTCTTCGTTGTTGTCGACATGTCCGCAGTCTTCTCCTTGAGGGTTTTCAGCCCTCCAGTCATCTGGTTCTGTCCCGGTGCCAGGTCGGTTCAGCCAGAACCTACAGGGAACAATAGACAGTACAAGGCATTTATAGAGCATGTTAAGAACACAAAGGCTATTCAGAGTGCTTTACATAGACAGGATTCTTAAAAACGAAAGGACAATCAATAAAATATAAATAATAATAATTTCCAGTTATGTCTACAATTATAGGGCAGAATAGTCCAGAGTCCTTAGCCTAACCTGTAGGCCTAGTCATCCATGAGCTGGATGCTTAACCCTAAACATGTCATTAACGAAGGTTAACGTGCAAATTCAATTCCCGAAATGTGCTCTAAAACACATTGTGTCATAGACGCTCGACTCACACTTCAGATTAATATCTCAAGTCTGACGGAAGACGAGGTCAACGCTGGGTGAACGGGGCGGTTCACTTTCTTTTGCTCCATATTTGTTTTGACCAATCATGTTGCTGGAGGCGGGGATCTGTAAACGCGTGATATGTACACCCAGAACCATATTGTCCTTTAAGGCAACACAATAAAGACTATTCTACCCGCCGCAGTAAGACTGTTTCCCCCCCTGTGGCTATTCAGCACAGCCCCCCAGGTAGTTTTACTTACTGTAGATCTGGGGAGAGGGGGCTACCATCCACCCACAACCACCGGCCCTCCTCCTCTGCGTCTGAGATCCCGATCCACAGCCTGGCTACCTTCTGCTCCGGCCCTCCTCCTCTGCGTCTGAGATCCCGATCCACAGCCTGGCTACCTTCTGCTCCGGCCTCCGACTGGCAGCGACAACAAAAGACTGAGGAAGGAAGTAGAGAGACGCTGTGACATACATTCATTTATTATTTTGAGCTTGTTAGATTTATGAGTTAGACAGATCTGTAAAAAAACAAGGCATACAATAGGATGGACCTTTGGATTACAACGTGAAACTGTTTCCTGTTCTGTCTGCTTTTAATTTGCATCAGACTTGGTCTGAAAGGTAGGCTATGGATAAAGGACTTGGTATGCAAAGAACGTCATACTATATGTTTTTTTAGGAGGAAGGAGTAGTATTCGATACTGCTCAGATTCTTTATTTACAGATGAATGTTATTAAACGGTAAGTAAGCCCCAAAATACCTTTTTTTCTGTTAAAAACTATGCTGTTTGGGTCTCACAAAGTGTTGGTGAACATTTCTTTTTTTACTAAAATATATAAAGTCATTACGGGGGGGGATTCTCTGTAACATACAAGAAGTCTAAAATGTATAAAGTCGTTACGTGGGGGGATTCTCTGTAACATACAAGAAGTCTAAAATGTATAAAGTCGTTACGTGGGGGGATTCTCTGTAACAGAATGTGACAGAATTGGTCAAACTCTGAGTTTGACCAACACCCGGGCCCCTAAGGAAGCCAATGTGTGTGTGAGTGAGTTTGACCAACACCCGGGCCCCTGCTCCTAAGGAACCCAATGTGTGTGTGAGTGAGTTTGACCAACACCCGGGCCCCTGCTCCTAAGGAACCCAATGTGTGTGTGAGTGAGTTTGAGCAACACCCGGGCCCCTAAGGAACCCAATGTGTCCGCTTTTTCTAAAACCTTTACAACTGTCAATCCAAGTTTTTGAAACTCGTAGGTGGAAGTTCTCCTGCAAAAACGTGAGTTTACTCATCCTTTAATGGCTTAATTGCCGCTGTAAAAAAGAAGAAAGTGGGATAGTTACAGTAAAATGATCCATCTATCATACATCAGGTAGACACTCCAACTCTTTTTGTCTTTGTGGTTAATCTATGTCTTTTAGTGGTTAATCAACATCACACCTGGTGGCCAAATAGGGGCCGTTAAAAAAATGAATCAATAAAATACCTATTTTTTTCCCCTCATTGTCGCTGTATACCTGCTCCAGTTTCGTGTTGACGACAAGGAGGTCGCCCCCTTGTGTCCGGCACCAGGACCTGCTGGCTGTCCAGGTGAGCGCGCGAGACGAGAAGTAGTAGCACGTGGTCTGGAACAGCCGCCAGTTCTCAGGACAGGTCTTACAAACCCGCTCTGTTCAGAAAAGGATGAGAGGAAATTAGCGGGAAAATATAAATATAAGTCTACGTGGAAATTGATTAGGCCTGTTGATCAATAATAATCATCAATATTGGATACAAGTGTATACTAGCTGGATGACCAGCCTAAATAGAAGCCTGAAAAATTTTGAGAGAGAAATATGCCATATAGCTACCATTTGAATTCCTATTGACGACAGGGCAGTAGCGGTCCAGAGAGCGATATTCTTCCTCCTTTGCGCGTATGTCAACCAACATAGACTCCCTCTCCCCCATTTTGCCTCTCTCTCTCTCGCTCGCATCCCGCCCCAGCAGGGCGCTCAGGTTCTTGCAGCTCCGCGATGATGGACTCTCCGTACTCCGGTTGTTCTTCACTATCTTCCCTCTAGATCGCATCTTCCTCCGCAATCCTCGCGGTGAGGTTCTCGATTTGCGCGCCGAGTTCGAAGTTTAGTTCCACAAGTTCTTCCCTCTCGTCGTCGGCATGAATCAGCTCCTGCCGTAGAAAGGTGTTGGTGTCGGATAAGTTTAGCCTCTCGGCTTCCAGCTCCGTGTGACTAAGGACCAGAGAGGAGATAGTCTGGGACGCGTTCCTGCTCGTGTTTTCTAGATACGCGATGTACATGACAAGCTGTCCGTGGTCCCGGAGCAGCATTTTGTAGGTTGAGGTTCGGTTGGTCTGTTGGACCTGCAGTTGGACGATGGCTGAGGTCAAGGCCCGGTTCTTGATGGTTAAGCCGGCAGATGTGTGGTTGAGCTGTGTGCTCTGGTCTATAAGCCAGGTATTGTGCTGCTGCAAGTGTTGGTTTTGTTCTCTGAGTTGGCGGTTGGCTTTGGTTGTGATGAGGTGGTGGTCACTCAGGTTCTGAAAGTCCAAGATAAGATCCTCTCTCCCTGGCTTGTTCTCCGACTTGTGGTCTAAACAAAACACAGGTCCTAGTATTATCATCTGCACCACAATCATGTACTTCAAGTTTTCAATTGATTGAAGATAAGTTATTGCTTATCTTCAATCAGTTATTAATAGCTGTTTTGGTAGTTGCGGGCATATTACCCATATAAATATATTTGACCTGTCCTAGGCTACCTGTCCTCTGAATCAAATGAGATCAACTTAAATTCTCTTTTTTAATTCAATGAATTATATATAAAGTTTGATCGAGCCTACTCACACAACATGGACAGAGCGACGCAGACGAGCAGCAGAGCCCCGCAGACAGCGTCATCACCGCGGGGCACAGCGTCCTCTGGAGGCCCTCTGATAACCAGGGGCTGGGGACAGACAGAGATTAGGGACCAGGATGATAAAACGACTACTGTGTAACCAAATAAATCAATCAAGACAAAATAATTACAATAATATGCCTATTCCATTTATAAATGTTATGATGTTATTTTTATTATTATTATTCAACGTTTTGTATTATTATAGTTTTTATTTTGATTGTGCTACTATTACAATTAGGCTACTTACTAATAAGCGACAGTTGAGGTTCATAAAGGACCACGTACCTATAGTTCTCGGTTAATCAGTCGAATTGAATCCCTCACCTGTATGTGAGTCGTGCTTTGAGGGGTTTATGGGATGGGAACCCGACGACCTGCTGTTGAAACCCGGGATCCAATGTTGGCCCACCATCTTATCTCAGCCTTAGGTTCAGGAATACAAATCAGGTAAGGAAGTAGACCATAACAATACTAAAGATATTAAATAAAGTATTTTACGACTCTTTCATGTCTTCAGGCTATTAAAATACATAGTCTATTACTACTAGCCTACTGAGTATAACTACTTAATAAATAATAGGCTACATTATGTTACATGTTTAACCATCAGGTAGGCCTACCAGCGACTCATCTTTCCTTCACGTAGGTTTACATTAGCTTACCTATAGCAAACTGAATTTAGGTGTGCATAAATATATATTTTTAAAACATGTAAAATACGACAAAATATATACAATTTAGAAAACGAAGGACTCACGTAGGGCTATAACCTGTAGGCCTAAATGTGATTCTTGTTGTCCAGTCGAAACAAATGGCGGTAAATAAACGAAAGTGATTCGGTTCTGGATCCTAAAGATTCAAACTGGGGTGCAACGGAGTCGAGAGAGCTGCACAGCTGGTGAAAGAAAACAGCTTTTGTGTGCGTGTCTGTTCTGCTACCTCTCATAAAGACCTCTCGTATAACCCCTCTATCAGAGATGACATAGAAGTCTGTTTCATGTCGTCGTCTTATCTCGTCTGAAACAATGTGTCCTAATACCGCGAGGTAACGAGTTGGTGAAGACAGAGGATCCAGACGAGGAGGAGGTGTGGGGGACTGTCTTTCATTGTAATGCGTCTTTCAATGGATATGAGGCTGTTATATAGGTGGTGAACTATTGCGTGCTGGAGAGGCGCTGTGTTGCTTTGATTTAGGCCTACATATTTCATTCATTAAAATTACAGTAATGAATTGACGCCTGATCCCTTACTTAAGGATTGCCATTGTTTATTATAGCCTATTATTATTATTATTATATTATTATTATTACTACTGTATTATTATTATTATTATTATTATTATTATTAATAATTGCAATTGTTTTCCGTCAGCAAGGGTGCAGATTATTTTCTGGAGGGGACATCAATAATATCACCAACGTATATAAAATGTCTGCTTTAACAGACACACAGCCAATAATAGCTTAAAATATATATGAATGAATCACTTACGTCCGCTCCGCCGTAAGTAATTGCCGGCAGGCTACATTGACGTTCAATTCCGATACATTATCTATGTTTTGCCACGAGATGGCAGTACGGTTTTCTTTAAAGGCGCAGGCCTCCCATCTCCATGGGATTTCATGGATATGTTATGGTGGGAGGTTGGGGGTTAATGATTTTCTTGATAAGATAGAGGAAGCTACAGGATGACGCCAATAAACAACACCGAAGGATCTCAACCCTGTGTGAAAAAATGAACCGCTAATACTCATTTGTGAATTATTAAAAAATATTCATGCTTTAATTCTCGAAAGAGAAAAGGTCACTTATTGCCATATTAATCCTGGCATGTTTGCTGGCAATGTTGATCCAAACTTCAGGTCAACGGTAAGAAGTGTGGCTTAAAAGCAGGAACCGCAGTTACAGGGAGTCAACCGGAGGAGATAACAGGGTGTTCTTTCTGTACCGAGCGTAGAGGAACTCTGATAGCGGTGTGAAGGGAAGTGTGTGTCAATACACACTTCCTCGGCCAACAGAACAATTAATGTTTCAGCTGAGGGCCGCGTAGGTCTACTGGCTGATTAGGAACGTATTCCTGCATGGTTGCTGCCTGTTGCTGAAACGGTGTAGAGAGGCGTTGATGGATGTGGACGGCTGGTTTTCTGGACACACACGCAGGCATGCACACACACACACACACAATGTGATGCTAAAATAAGATAATATGTGAAATGATTATAAATAAAATCTTTATAATATATTACTTAAAGAAATCAAACTTCCCAATGATATATTTCGATAAGAGTGTAGTGTTTAGGTGGTTTTCCCCTACTTGGTAGACTGAAAACTTTTAATATAGAAAGAGTGTGTGTGTGTGTGTGTGTGTGTGTGTGTGTGTGTGTGTGTGTGTGTGTTGGTTGTATTCTGTGTAAATTACTCACTCAAGTACTTCATCTTGAAACAGGAGACCTGGCAAATCTTTGTTACATTATCGTCTATTATCAACATGCCCTCTATATTC
>OOFG01063564.1:0-13823 GCA_900323295.1 Molva molva | reverse complement strand
CCCCCCGCCGTTGAATGCCTCAGAAAACGCTGGCTCATCTTTCAGGAACATTGATTAGCCACAGGCTGTCCGAGATAATTAGTTCCCAGCTGGGCGACGCTGGGCTGAAAGCGATGTTGGCTTGTAAGTATGGCAGAGTGATCCAGTGCGATCAGGAGGCCCCGGGCCCCAGGGACCCAGTAAAAGGTCCCTGTGATACCAGAGTTCACGTTTCAATAGGTCACGCATGATATTCCCTCTGGGTGTCCAGGCCGTTGCTGTGAGAATTTGTGTGAAATGAATCTTGTTTTTAACAAATGAACAACATGTCATTGTTTGCAATCAATGCGGTATAATTTAAATATAATTTACATAGAATTTAAATGTTAATGTATACATTATCGTCATTTCCATTTGTGTATTTATTTAATGACCATTTCCTTTGTGTTAGCAGTCTTTACAACCACTCATCAGCTGTCCAGCACAAATAGGCAAAATGTGGTAGCCTATATACAATGAATTGTTTAAAGGAGGAAGTGATTCCACCATCTGCTCCTTCGCTAGTGGGATGAGCTGTCACAGAGAAGGCACTGAATACCGAACCCTGTCGCAGCGCATAAATAATAATTATGCAGAATGGAGCCGTGCGGCTCCCCCATGTTCCGAATTTACACAACAGTATGCTTATCTGAATGAAAAAGAAACCGAAAAACCTGATGAATATGACACGATTATTCCACTGACAGGTCCTCTTTAGAATTCATTGATGTTCCATGTTCGCAATGCCCCGCATTGTTTTACACCTGCACCAGCCACTCGCTGCTGCCGCTGCTGAAATACAGTGTGACCACGATCTGCTCGGCTCACTGAGAAGCTATAGATTGGTGAGGGGTACATGCGTATTAGTTACATGCAAATATACAAACAAAGCAGGTGCCTGGCACAGATTAAAAAAAAAAGGGTTATAGGACACTGGCTTTACTGTTCTGTCCAAAATTGTTGAATGGGACCTCAGAGAGTGACTTGACAAAACCTCAGCTCTACATCAGCTGTTGGTTTTGCCATCCAGTACATTATCAATCTAGGTCCATCCAGCCACATTCATTATGGTTCCCCATTATGCTTGCTGTTCCCCCACCTGCTCCCAGGTACATCTATGTCCCTCTGGGAGGCTCCCGCTACGGCCCTGCATACAAAGCCCTGTCCACCGGCCTGGCATTCGGCTTTGTGTGCCTCTGGCACGGCGGCCATGACTATCTGCAGTACTGGGCCTTGATGAACTGGGCAGGAGTGCTGGTGGAGACCGGACTCAAGTCCCTCTTTGCAACCTCCGTCGTCAACTCCTTTATTGTAAGTTAGGAGTAAATACTTTATGTTTGGGGTAGTTTAAGAATGCACAACGATGCCAGAATGTGTAAAAAAATAATCATGTTTTTAGATAATGTTCTGTCTACACTGCCACTTTCATACAAAAGCATACCTCGTTGGTGTAGAGAGCATTCAGTATTATTTGAACATCTCTGGTGTTTATTCAAATGGGGCTTCGACCTTGGCCAAGGCCATTCCCTGCTTTATGTAAGTAAGAAGAACAGGGCACTGGAGGAGGGTGTGGACAGTGGTGGGGCAGTGCATGTTAAGACTTGAGTACAGCGGAGAGTGTGGCTTGAATAATAATAATTAGTGTTGTGCTGCTCCCCAGGAGCAGCATCTCTCGGCGGCGATGAGGAGGCGCTGTGCGGCCCTCCTCTCCTCCGTGTCCACTGCCATGCTCATCCTCTCCAATCTGGTCTTCCTCGGGGGGACGCATGTTGGATGCATTTTCTGGAAGCGTGTCTTCGTTCAAGGTGAGCCGCCTCTTCCCTAACGCTCCCATGCAGGGATATCACGGCTGCCCTTGGCCAAGTGGATAAGTTTCTATGATTGAAGCATCAGATTGTATGTGGCCCTCATACTCGTACATATTTTTTTTGGAGCCAATATTTCTGGACGTTTTTTCCAAACCGCTGCGTGTGTGTGTGTGCATGAAATACAAATGTGGAGGGGTTAGTATTTAAATGTATATGGGCAGGTAGGTAGTATACTATAGAAAGAATCACAATTACTTTGATACGGAAATCAGCCTATATCCCTTTTCTCTCCGTTTAGTTTGTCATTAATTAGTGGGTAGGGGTGGGGTAACTCGCTCCAGGATGCCTACAGGTAGACCGCAGACCTTGGATTTCGAATCCAGAACCTTTCGACTGGGAATAAAACACCCTAACCAATAGACTACCCGGCCCCCACCTCCATTATTATTAATGGTTTAATGTATTAAAGTCTTTTGGGAGGGAGGAAATTGTATGGTTGAGGTGTTTACATAGAACCTCTCACAATGGAGTGCGTAGGCAGGAGGAAATGGGCCCTCGTTAGACATGCCAGCCTATGCCAGTGCATGTCTTGCTCCATGTCTCTATTTTTGGATGATCTTGTACCTTAAGCAACAGGCCATCTGGGAGTAGACGATTCCCACATTACCCAATGTTGAATGTGACAAATATGACAAGTATTCCAAACGGTGGCATCCAATCCCAATCCACTGTTTTTTGCGTGTGACCCTTCTCTCTTCTGCCCTGCATTGCAACATCATTAAGCCAGCGGCATGTGGAAAAGAGCCAATTTTATTCCAGGAAGCAGGCTTCTCGGAGGCTTCGTTTAGGGACTTTAAATCTGCTCGAGTATCCTGTTGACTAGCGCTCCAGGGACACTGATAGCGACGACTCAAATCCATGCTATGAAGCTCTGAGTTGACTGTGTTTCACAAGAGTCATCCAAGAGAAACATATAATAGGCTGCCAATCATCGGCCAAGTGTACATACAAATATTTAGAAAATGACTTTAAGACATGTCCAATTGTTTAATGAGGTGGAAAAGGGGTGACATATTGGGAGATGTGGTTTAAGTTATTGTAGCAAGGTCCATGCTACACACCACCTAGGTGGCTGCCACACTCCACCTAGGTGACTTATATTGGGCTCCTCCCGACAAAGGACGCAGGGTGGTGGTGTTAGAAGGTTTATTGTAGTAAGTTTTGCAGAAGATACATGGCCTGGTGCTCCATGTTGCCATGCAGGAGATCTCTCCTCAAGAATGTGTGGTGATGGCTGGTTTAACCTGTGCACATTGATTACTCAATGTGCAATAGGTATGCAGCCTCACCCAGCCCCAGAGTCCAATCAGTCTAACTTGGGCCCAATACATAGCTGTCTTTGACATAAAATGGTTATTCTTCACATTCTGTTGACAATTGTAATTAATTTCTGAATGTTTTAAACTAATAATCGACAAATTGCACCTTTAAGTTTTGACATTTTGGACCTTTTGAATTGAAGTGCAAGGGGTTCCACTAGCATCCTTCGCAGCCCCCTTCATAAAACACCAAGAGAGAGCACTGATCTTATTAAAACCAGATCAATGCTTTGAAATCAGTCTGCTTGAGGAGAGTTTAGGAGGGCTGCCTGCCAGTATATACACATATACATATACTATATGTATATGTGTTTGTGTGTGTGTGTGTGTGTGTGCGTGTGTGTTTGGGTTTGTGTGTGTGTGTGTCTGTGTGTGTGCGCTTTGACAGCATGTGTGTTTCACTGGGCCTTCCTATCGGGGTACAATGAACAACTGCAGTTGGAATGAAGTTAAGATGATTTATTTTGTTTAAATCTGCAGTTAAGATGACCCTCTGGCTCGCGACACTATACAACTCTGATGAGTAATTACAGAGGGGTCTGATTGGAGCCTTTGGGATATGCTGATTAATGGCCGACTGAATATGTTAAGGAACATTGTACTCATTCTTATCCACTTCTGAAAACCATATGCTGTTCTCAGTTCATTTAAAACAATCGGCCTAGACCAGTAAATCCAGTTTCCCGTTACTTTAGGTCTCTATGTCCCGTTGTAGTAAATTCAACATTAGACAAAGGGTATTTTTCATCAAACATAAATAATAACACAGTTTTAAGCGAAGGGGCTGGTTTAGTCCAGTCCCTGTCTCACAGATAATGTAGGCAATGTTTTTTAACACATACAAATTTACTTTTTGTCAAAAGATTTCTTACAACCTTGAATCCTAGAATAGTTTGTTCCGGTACATCATTAAAAAAGCTTATTCCATTTTCATAAAACTGAAATGTCACTGTTTGGATTTTATGTGGGAACAACACGGTTTTGTATTATATTAGTTTGTTATTTGTTTCTTCCTTTTTGGTTGTTGAACAAAAACACATTTTCTTCCAACACAAAAACGAGGATGGACACAATGAATACCTGTCCATTTTAGTGAGGAAAAACAAAACAAAAGCCTCACGGCTTCTGCAGCTTACGTCTTCCTACTGCGTGTGTGCACGACGTGGCGAGCGCGAATATAAAAATGAGATTGTGAAGCACATGGGAAGAATGGTTGATTGAGATGCATTGTGGTGGCAGGTGCAGGTCAGAGAGAGGCGGATGGGGAGGCAGTGGGGGGCGCTCTGCAGACAGCTGCATACAGGAGGTCTACACAATTGAACAAAATATAGAAAGGTTATAGTCAATCAAGCTGTACTCAGCAACGTTTCAAACGAGGAAGAATGTAGATGTTCTTTTTATGATGACGTCCTCCAGGATATACTGTATGAGATATTTTTGTTCATTCAATTTCTGTGCCTTTATTTTTCATTTCATTTTAGGCTGGTCTACAATCGCTCCGCCCATGTTGGCTTTCCTTTACTGCTTCGCTCAGATCGGACTGGAATGGGCACCCTGACCCCACCCCACCCCATGAGTCACCTATACAGTAACAAGGTCACCTGAACTATAACTGCTGTTAGTCTACTCAGCAAGCTCGGGTGTCTGCGGCTCTTCGGGCCCCCAGCCAGCGTCTCGTCTGTCAGACAGAACCCGGCCAAACTCCACCGGACTGAAGTGGAGCCAGACACCTTTGCACCGTACATACAGGCCAAGCTCATCGACGCTATGCCGCTTGAGAGGGCTAACGGATGGTTGTGTGGGCCAAAATAGTTTCAACAGCTTCAACCTCATTGCAATTGCCAATAATGATAATTTCCAATCGTTTTTTTTTGTAATTTTTTTTTCTAATCCTGAAAGCGCCACTTTATTTACGCGAAACTGAATATCAGTTTGAACTGGGAATGTAAGCAAAAACAAACAAAGCTGCCATAACAAAGGAAATAGTTGATATATTTATATAATGCTTAATGATGAAACTAGCATTAACGCAAGTCTAGATATCCTTTAGGGTTTGTTCAATTGATAA
The DNA here is from genome assembly GCA_900323295.1 of Molva molva. Classification (NCBI taxonomy): domain Eukaryota; kingdom Metazoa; phylum Chordata; class Actinopteri; order Gadiformes; family Lotidae; genus Molva; species Molva molva. The sequence continues at coordinate 8,550 of OOFG01063564.1, read as the reverse complement.
TTGCCAGCCTATATTTGTACTATTGTTGAAATGTATGATGGATGTTTCGTAACAATGACATTTTTTAAACTGACTTTTGAACAGTTTCTGAAATAAATGTTTTTTTAATCCCAAACCAGTATTCACCTAAAATAAAATATATAGTTTTAACCCATATGGTAGCAAGGTGACATGTAAAACATTTCCAATTTCTGTCATTGACACATTTATGCAAATATTCAAAGGGCAAAACACAAAGCCATACTTTAGAGTTTGTAATCAGCAGAGCCTGTGCTTGATCAGCTCTTAGGGGTTTTCATGACTCGCTCTCTATTCTTGGCTAGTGGATTATTGTTGCTGTGGCATTAAGTAGGATAAGGCTGCTGGGTCAGAAAGAAATCTTCTTAAATGAGCACCAAAGTCTACGGCGTAGCCACCATAAGAAGATAAGCCCACACAATACATTGGCTGATACACGCCTTGGCTAGCTTGTAAATTAGGTAACCTTATTAGTGCCAAAGATAAGACACAAACAAAGGCAAGATGCAATGGTGTCTCTGTGGAAGAGGTCATAGTGTTAACAAACAGGATACAATATATATATATATTAATAAAATATTTATTATGAACAGTATCACAGTTAAAGTATTCCATTGTGCTTGCCATGGATACATTTCTGATCACATGAAATCGTGTGTTTGTCTGTGACTTTGTGTTTTAACATATACTGTATATATATATGTCTATAGGCATGTGCATATTACATATGACAGAATAATACAGCCAAAATTGTCAAATTTCTTATAAACAACACATTCCAGTATAATCTGTGGATCCAGTAGTCCGGTAAGGTAGGCACATCCCTAGAGCTGACCACCAAAAAATATAAATATCGTGTTCAACTTCCCAATTCATGCTTCCTCTTGTCTATACTAATTTACTGCAGGACTGGGCATGACTTATATGGGGATTTTCCTGAAGGCACAGTTACATGCTTTTCATTAACAGGCAACGGTAATGACCGACTGTAATAACTGACTGAATGTTGATGAGCGTAATACGTTTAGCAATGTAGTGATGGCAATATTGTTATGACTGCAGCCATGTTATTGTTCATAATGGTACACCATATTCAAAATAAGCAATGTTGCATTATGCAAGATGTCCCTTCTAGTTGGGACCACACTATAAATTATACACTTTGGTTCTAGATATTGCTTTTCAAGCTCTGGACTGCAGCTCCACCATCATGCAATCCCATCCCCATGTAGCAGTGGGAATAGTAAATGATCAAGACTTTCAAAAGTGGTCTTTTGAAATAACCCGCAATAGAAAATATGCATTCAAGCCATTGGTTTTCATAGATAGATGGCGGGCTGCATTTACACAGAAACCAAAGAACCTAAAGAACTACTGCAAGTTCATAGACTCACTAATGATACCCCGTTGCCTATTTCAGTAAGATCGAAAAAAACTCTTTCCAGCACCTCTTCATGCTACTTGCAAAGTACATGAATGAAATAGGAATCAACTTACAACATACAAAACATCCCTCTTTATTCAAGCTTTTAGTGTCATCACTAAAAATGCATACTGAGCCCAAATAAACATAGTTAAAGTTAAATAGTTAATGATAATAATATCTGTGTATGTTCGCTCATTATACCGGGAAGTGTATCACTTCTATTTCCATAATGTGGTGCATTTTGCAACTTCCCAACCTGTAATGGTTGTAAATAAACATGATGTATAGATGTGTCATTCCATGAGCCATGGTTTCTGTTACTGTGGGTCATGCTAAATATAGCTAAGTTAATCTACTTATCAGTGGAGTTGAATAATAATAATAGTTATGTTAATGCTGGATTTCATAAAAGCGTAAGACCCTTGTATGTATTGCCTCTTGGACTTGAGTTGCCAACGAAAAGTGAAAAAAACAACATTGTAACAGGGATTCATGAAGGGGTTATGAGACAGTAATTGCACAAACATGTTGATACAATAAACATATCATAGGTGTCCCGACAAACATTTGTTATTATCCAAGTCCCAGCAGTAGCACTGCCTCGTCTGTCATTTCAAATGAACAAGAAAAAATAAATGTTTCTAGTACAATTAGCAGCTAATAACCTTGTTCCATTGACATGTCATGCAAGTTGAAAGATTATATTAACATTCAGTATCATACAGAAATTGTGTAAACATTCTATTAGACGACCTCTTTTAAAACACTATTTTGTCGCACTGGTAATAAAATAACACTTAGTTGCTTGGTCGTGTGAACTGATTAGCATAAAAACTTAAAAAAGTAAACAAACAAATGTAGCATAAATACAGAACAGTCTGCATTAAGAGAAAAATGTGGTCTGGAATGTCTGTTTGTTTTTGAAAAACAACGGATAACTCAAACTGTTAAAGATGTGTGTGTGTGTGTGTGTGTGTGTGAATGTGTGTGTGTGGGGGGGGTCTCTTAACACAATAGAGATCCAACATTATTCATGAAATATGTTGCAAAAAAGTGTATAATGTTTTTATTTCCCTTTTTGCATTTTTGTGAATAAGACTAATAATAGTAGAGCAAAATAGGACGTAACATAAGAACGTAAGGACGTAAGACTTAATACATAGGTGTTGTTATCAGTCTTAGTACTAATATAAGGGCTCTGCTAATGTTTATGACTATTACTGAATCAAAAATCTGGAATCCTTTTATAAACGATCTATACATCTTCAGTATATTAAATTGAAAACAAATTGATGATAAATGTAATGCATTTTTATTTCATCAAGTTAGGTTGTTATAAATGTATTTCAGTGAAAAATCCTAAAAGTGCATTTGTAGTATATCTGATATTTTTAGATTTTTCAATACATTGCAGGCAACCGTGTACTGTATCTTATGTACAGCGACTATGATAAATATAAATCATTACAGTTGCGACATGGTACATATGAAAAAATATTAGGCAACCCTGATATTTCATGCCTTGTTTATCGTTACGTTTTGTTACTGGATACAAAACTTGTTGAGTTAAAGACCATTCTGTAATAAGCCAAATCAAAAATGCATTTAAATCCCTTGAAGCATACAGCTTGTACAGGGTCAAAGACATATTGGCCAATAGTCACATATTCACAACAAACTGCAAGGCATTTTCAACAAATAAAATTAAAAAAAAAATTAAATTAAAAAAAAAAAAAATTAAAAAATTAAAAAAAGGTTATTCGCTAACAGAGTTTATTGTCGATGACTCTGTAGATCAGGAATTTGACGATGATTTTATGAACCTCCAAATGGAACATTGTCCACTAAAACAGTCTATCTAGGTCATTATTTACTTAGTTCATGAGAAAGTTAAGAGAAAATTAAGTTATATAAAGCGGCAAAAGGAGTTTTACAATGACAAATGACAATGATTAGTTTTGTTATTTAAACTATTTCTGTATTGATATTGGCATTGCTGGGGCACTTATTGTTGTGATGAATCAGAGAGCTTGGCCAGAACTACATTATGTGTAATTATAACAATACACTAAAACACTAAAACACAATGTTAGCATCATCCTGGGCCTGCTTCAGTGCAAAGTCTTGCCAAAACGCCTTTCTTTATGAGTGTAAAAACAAATGCAAATGACTGTGCAAGTTGTTAATCAAATATGCATCATTACCGATGCTCATCTTCAAAAGTCTCTGACATGCAAGTACTCCTTAACGATTATTGGTCAAGCTCATTTTCCATCAGTGTGCTATGGAAAATATAATTTGATTGTTTAAACAAACGTGTAGCTGTCAGCTTTTAGTTAAATCACTTGTTCAACCATCGTTCAATTGCTCTTCGGTGCCAAACTATTCCGCTCAAACATCTCTTAACAAAGCTTCGTAAATCAAAGTTCCTCCCCTGTGAACCGACCATTGATGGTGCACCTAATGTTAAAGCCAGCAAATCTTGAGGAAGACCATGATATTACCAACACAAAAAAGCTGGACAGCACAGTGTCCTAGCCCGAGCTCAAAGTTGATCACTCACACGTTTCTCTCTCGACCTTCACGAGAAAATATCGTCTTTGTCACTGTCGGGTGACGTGGGTCTGGAGATCTCAAAAAGGGGCTTCGGGGAGGCAGCTGTTCTTCTGGCTTTGAGGAGCTGAAGGGCCTCTGTGAGTTGGGCCTCCAGGCCAGACATTCGTGCGTTCAGGCTCTTGAGGTCATCTTTGAGCTCCAGCTTGATCTCCTGAAGCGAAGCCTGGAGTGTTTGCTCGGGGATGGGGTAGAAGGCGTGCCGGGCGTCCGGCTGCACCGGGCTGCGGTCCTGGGGCGTCAGGCGTGACTCCCCCATTTTGTCCAGGCGCAGGTCGCTTTTGGTGATCCCGCTGTCGCAGGAGTCTGTCTTCTTCAGGGGCATTTGTGGCTCGTGAGCCTTGGTCCTTTCTGGCAGAGTCTCCATGGACTCCGCCTTGGACACTTTGTTCCAGTGGTCGGCTTTGGCCATGGACTCCTTGAAGCGGCCCCAGCCTTTCACCTTGGCGGGCTCGGCCGGCCGGCCGCCCATCAGGGCGATGGCGGACACCGGCGCCGGCGCCTGGAGCTTGGCCTTGTCGGAAGTGGGGGCGGAGCTGGGGGGCAGAGAGGAAGACGACGAGGGCGTCGCCGGGCTCTCCGTCACCGTGACGATACTGGTGGTGGCGACAGGCGCCTTGTTGGCCGACGGGATCTCCGTGTACATGGGGCCCCTCTCAAGGTCGTGGTCATCCAGGTCCGACTTGTCGGTGGCCAGCCGGGCCTCCTTCTGCTGCCTGAAGCGCTGGAAGAGCCGCCGCACAGGGTGATCCGGCGGGAGGTTGAGGGGGGCTTCGTTTTTACGCCGCAGTCGCTCTTCTTCCTCTCGCTTCACGTCGCTGATCTTCCGAAAGACGATCTACGGCGGAAAAGCAAAGGGTGGTTAGGGAAAGATTTGAGTAATCGTAAGGGAATAAGGTAAGTATATAGTGATAATGCAGTATGAAATGAATGTGTCCTGAGCAGTTTGTTTATTGTGCGCATGAATGAAAATGATTGGCTAGGGTGTTTTTTGATTGTGTGCTGTGCAAATGTCACCCTAAAAAGGGTATTCCCATGGAAGAAGAGCTAAAGATCATGGTGTGCCTTTGGCTTCAGTTAGCGAAGATGCTCTTGCAAATGCAAACTCCACAATCCATACTTTCTTTTTACATTGCATATGCTTGTACTATGACTAGCTATTTATGTTGTTTTTTCTGACATAATTTTTTCACAATGCCTTACTTTTACCATAGCTTGAAGAAAAATAATAAGAAATATCAATAATGTTTAGTTTTGCTGATTAACAATCTCACAATAAGTTTCCTAACTTTCCTGACTTTTTTATTCATCATGAAAAAGAACACAATAACTTAAAAGAAATTAACCCATTTAAAAACCATTCATTTAAAAAGGTAAACTTTGGCCAATTCAACGTTGCTTCACCATGATCCTATGGTGGTTGAAATATGTTGGTGGAGAGAAAATACTATCGTCTTTATTAACCTTCATTACGCCATTACACTATATTATTGATGGCCGCTTTGATCAGCGGTTTCCCTGGAGGGCCACATGCACTCTAGTCACTCAAACCCAGGGAATCGAGTAGAGCGCTTTGACGAACACACTGACAAAGCTTTAAGATTTAAGATATATTATTTGAGTGTCGTTTGTTAGAAATGGCATAGCCATCCATCAGCAATTTGTGAGTGAAATTCTCAGTGAAACATCTGTGCAGTTTGACTGGACCCCCGCCTCTGTATGAGACATTTTGATTCCAGAATGCTCCCGGCTCATTTATGACCAATCAGGGCAGCTATTCCCTGATTGGGTCAGGGAATCCATCCACATTCTTTATTTTTGTTTCAAAATCGTACTCCTTTCTGCTCTTTTCCAGTCTCTCTTTACAACTCTCAAATCGTAACTGCAGCATTTAAGCTCTACGCATCTCTGTCAACTTTGAAAAGGATTTAGGGTTGTTTACAGCGCCGGCAACTGAAGCTACCGCCCATCCACTGGAAATGATTAGGATGCTGACAATATGTCTCTGATGCTGCTGCCTGTGGGGATATTCCTATCATCGTCCTTTCTTGATCACGTCGGGTGCAGTGAGACAGTCAGACATACACAGAGGATAAAAGACTCTTTTCTTCTCCCCACTGCTTTTTTTCATATCACATTAATTTCAATAATGACTATAACACATTGTATTTATAACACACATCCCTGGTTTTCCTAATGAGACATTTTAAGCGGCTACATTTTCAAGGTATCTCCCCCATCCTGGGAGGCGCAGATGGGAGTGTGTGTGCAGTCAGTTTGAGAACCACATGCTCTTTAGTATATCCTATCCATTTAATCAATTCCAAGATTTCCCCACTGTATGAATCTAGAAAGTATAGGGCCCCAGTGAACAGCCCGGTCTGAGGCATTAGATGAGATTGCCACTTTGCTAGCAGGCTATTGAATCCTATACGGCCTCCCAAGAGCGGTAATGCTATTACGGATGAAAAAGATTTGTAGCTATGATCATGGCGTCGCTGTGGCCGTTGTTGAATTCTTATTGGAGGAGGAGGAGGCACTGGTTGTGTTATGTATGGCGATGTCCCTGATTACGTGGCTGAAAGTGAATCTTCTTCTACGGCTGTCCGACCTAGGGGCCTGATCCCACAGCTTTCTCCTTCAGGATTTATTTAGGCCTGACTGCCATCAGGTCAAACATGAACTCAGAAGGTTGTTTCAATGGCAGTTGATGGTACAGTGATTAGAACCCAAATCAATACTAGTTTAGTCCTTGTCTGTGTTTTTCTACAATATACTGTCATTGAATACACCCAAAGCTGTAAATGAAAGGAGCTAATCCAATTTCATATTAACCCATAATCTGGGCCATAAACTGGGCCAGTAAATGTGTGATCCTTCTCTTTCATCTGGCTAAAGTGTTCTAGGAAGACAGATGGTTAAATATTGAAACATTAATTGGGTGGAGTTTGATCACTTTCACATCTTGCATTAGGCAGGCTGCAGCTATGCAGTGCAGACATTGTTTACAAAGATTAGCCACACATGTTGTTTGTAAACCAACAATTACACTATAAGCCTCTTTAAGATGCACTTCTGAAAAGGTTTTGAAGTAATCTCCCTAATTCCACTCTCACAAAGAGATCTCCCACTACCTAGTAAATGGATTACAAGCTAGCTGCACAAATTATTTCCCTTCTGTAGGCTACTAAACCAAGCTGGAACAAATAAAGCATTGAAATAAAACAATGTAAACATTGTGTGAGGAGTGGCACACATTTGGTTGATGAATACGCTGAGCTGCAGCCTTCTTAATGAAAGAAGATAAGTGGGTGGGGCATTGCTTCTTGCTAGCCCCACCCACTTGCTGATGCCGTGACATCATGGCGGGTCAACATGGGAGCCAGTACACTCACCCTCTTGCGAAAAAAGAAAATAAAAAAAGAAAGAAAGAATGTCCAATAAATAAATAAATATAATTAAGACTGACCCTCTTGCGAAGGTTGTAGGTGAGCAGCAAGTTTCTGGAGAAGTGGTTGGAGAACGCCGTGTAGAACTCCAGCACCTTCTGCAGGGCGTCGCGCTTGATGACGTGCAGGTCGCAGTAGGTCAACGCTCGAACGTTAGCGCAGGCTTGAGCCAGGGTTACCTCCTTCCAAAACACGTCCCCGAACACGTCGCCCTTTCCTGTGCGCACAAAGTAGTACACAGTAAGACGTCGACAAACACAAAATACATATTTTTGTTACTATTTTATAAATCTTTCTTTTATTGCAAATCACAGTGTACACCTATTCAGCAGGGAAGATATAGCTGAGAAATGTTATATTCTTCACCCTGGAAGACAAAATATGTAAATGAGGTACTTGAGTCAACAAGCAGCATCATTCTGATTCAAACTCCTCCACTTGCACCAGTGAAGTAGTTCCCTAATTGCAATCTTTGTTTTCTAACTGACCACCTCCGCCCCTAACCTCTCAGCGAGAACATTGCTTTCCTCTCAACATCAGCCGACACTTTGTGGAAACTTAATAAAGTTACAAATATCTTGCAGCAGCGACAGTATACATTGAAACCTGGCCACTGTTGCACAAGGTATAACTCACATTTCATTAAGTACAACTAATCATCACTGATTTAAACATTTCTTATTTCAGGAATATTTAAGTGCATCATTTGGGGACAACATGGAATATGAAAATCATCTATCATGTGTGATGGTCCCATCAGTGGGCCAGCCCTGGGCCTCTGCCGGCACCTCTGTCTTGTGGTGACTCTTGTGGTGTAAATTGTAATATGCTTCTCTTCTGCGGTGACATTAGGCTAATGAGAATCAGATTTATAGCAGTAGCCAGACCATCACCAGGGGGTCTGCAGTGAATCCAGCCAAGAAGACAATATTCGTCTAATAGTGTATTGATTGCCTCAGAGACTCCCGATAGATTATCAATGCAAAGTCAAAGGTTCCCCCAAATAAAACTTAAATTCCAATAAACAAATCCCTGGTTCAGTAA
>OOFG01063561.1:0-12481 GCA_900323295.1 Molva molva | reverse complement strand
TACCAATGGATAATATGATAAGACAGTTAATCAATTGCATGCTAGTTTGTATTAGTTAGTATGCTTAATGGAAAGAGCTATATATCATGAGCCTTGTTCACAGAAGCGTTCCCAATCTCGTCAGCCATTATATAGCAAGGTGGCGTCATATGCGAACGTATCTGAAACATCGCTGAGTTGTGCCTGCTTTTCTTACGATTCCTAGACCTGTAGGTGCGTGCGCATATCATGCAGGGAACTCTCATAAACTTCCTCTACGTGTAAACAGGCTGAGACGGTTGGGAGAAGCTTTGCCTTTCGTGTAACTAGATGATTTTTTTTTTTAATCTAAAATAAAAAAAACAATTGTAGAATCTAGGTATTTGTCTCGTGGAAACAGACAAATCTAGATGGAGATCCATAGTGCTCTCCATAGTGATCTCCATAGTGATCTCCATAGTGCTCTCCATAGTGATCTTCATAGTGAGTTTCGCAGCGGCGCTGACGCGGCAACATTTGGTGCATCTCTTCTCCCCGCGGCTCCTTGCAGGCTACCGCCACGTCCGCCTGCGCAAGCTGGACGGCTCCAGCATGTCGCCCTCCTCCGTCTTCGTCCACCTCAAAATCGCCCCCTGCCACGGCAGCCCGTCCAAGTCCCCCAACAGATCCCAGGCCGGCAAAGACCCCTAAGGACGCGGAGGTGCTGGACGTCAGGTCTCTGGACGTCAGGTCTCTGGACGTCAGGTCTCTGTTGCCCTAGGAGAGGCTGGAGGCACGCACGGGCCACACCCGTCCCGAAACATAGACATGGCTCACTCATTAAATATGAATTATTCATTGATTATTCTGATATCATTATCATGATCATTTGAACAAAGATATGAACAAAGGTGTATAGAACAGCATTTAAACATGCAGTGAATCCATCCACGAGAGGATACTCAGGATATGCAGCCACATACCAAAATGTTTAAATGAATATTTGGTGCTGTGTGGTGCCGGCATTAAGAACCTTTGTAAGAATCAAAACGTTCACTTGGGTCATTTCCAGTTGAGTAAATTATGCAAAAGGTATAGCAGGAGTATGTATTTATTAATAATTTTCTGATCGTTTTTTTATTCTATTTACATATTTATAGAATTAGCTGTTTTGTCACCGATGGGTTAAGTGAAGGCAGTTTCATATAATATGGCTTTTCCATTTTATATCTTCATGGTGTCATTTTGTGTGCTAGCGTCTCAGTGAAAAGCTAAGACCTGTGGGTACAGTCTTACTAGGCGTGTATTATCACCGTTACAGTATTATAGGAAGGAATTAATTTGTAGAAATGTTTTGCCAGCCCTAACTCCTTTCTCCCAGAGGTATGTACAACTATTACAATTCTGTGAAAGGAAAATCTTAAATGAATTGTTTCCATTTGAATCACTTTTTTTTTCTATGCTTAGCTGCAGCCCGAGTCTGGTTCTTTAGACAATCCCTTGGACCCTATTGCCTCCTATATTATATGGAAATAATGTAGCATAGATATAGCATAGATAATATAACGTTAGCTTATTGCGATGCAACTGCTGTGTGAAAGATTGCTCCACAGTGAGCATGTTTAAGATGTTTTTATATTTCATGATCTGAAACCAGCCAACCGATATCATGAACTAGTAAAAAGAGTTTGGCATGTCATTTGTAATGTGTTAGTTGTAGCTTGTTTAATAGCAGTATTAGGATCTGCACTACATTTAGATTTGATGCCTTATAGTGTATGCTTTAGAATAGAGTTGGCTTGTTTCTTGTGCCCAGTGTAGCGACACAAGCTTTTTTTCACTTTTTACTTTCCAGCCACCGTGTTCCAGAGCAGGGAGGTGTACTATGAAATTACCTTTTCTTTAGTTGTGTGAACACAGTCTGAGTCTGAGATGTGTATGAGAAAACATGTTTCATATTGTTTAGTGAATGGTAATTTAGTAAGGTTTGTTTTATGAAGATTGAATTTGAAAAAAGTGTTACTTGAAACGTGTCAAAATGTTCCATATAAGAAGGTGAAAAAACAATGACTGAGCACTATATCAATTATTGATCCAAAAACGTCAAGAACTAATCAATACAACTATATTTTAAAGATAGCTGCAATGAGAAATACCGTTTCCTTTTTGTCCATTGTTTGTGTTGAACTTATTGTTATTGAAGATAATCTATTTAGGAAATCATTTGGAAACTTGAAGTAACTGTTGTGTTTAACAGTGTCCACTGTTATTTTGTTATTATTATTTGATACTGTAACTGTATGCTATCAGTAGCACCAAAGCCATTTATTTCAAATGTAGCGGAGAAGCAGAAATACGTCCTACAAGCTATTTGTTATTTATGATTAAAAAAAATAATGTTACATTTTGGGTTTGAATAGCTGTACTGTGATCAAAACCTATTTTGAATATCTGAATATTTATATACTATAAACGTGGTCAACATTTGAGTCCTCATGTTAAACGACATTTAACTGAGATTGGTTTTAATCGATATAACAATTAAATCTCAAGTTTACATTTCAAATGTTTCTTCTCCATCTCACACATTTGTGTATATTTGTTTTATTTAATTCAGTTGAAGTATGAAGGATGGTAAAAAAAATATGAGTTCATCTAATAAATAATGACTTTCATAATGAACCAGATATGAGTATGTATTCTTGTTATAATTGGAGTAGGGTTTACAGTTTTTCGTAAGATAATACTTTTTTCTTGCTTTTTTCTTCACATACCGAAGTAATTACTGATTTGTTTTTATTGAATTATACATTCTGACATTACGCTATAATTCAAAAGATACTTACTGTAGACATGTTTTTCTTATGCAATGTGGCGGGGCAAGTAAAATGAAAACAGTTTTAGAAAAAAAATGACTTAACACGTCAGGTAGATTTTATGGGATGTTATTTGCTCTAATGGCCTTCCATACTTATAGGGCTTGTACATCGTGACATCACATCGCAATGACCACCTCCATTTCGGAAGTATAGAGTTATAGAGGAGGTTATTGGTAGTAATGGTGTTTTGCTCATTGTTTAGTAATAAATCATCAAAATAGTTGCATTATGAGGGGACATTATTGTGTTTGAAATTGCCACAGCGTTTCTCATGCGACACAATGCAAACCAAAGTTTTGATAACCCTACGGTATATTTACATAAATGAAGGATTGTACATTTATACAACTCTCGCGAGGCATCTCAAAATGGCGAAGTATTGCCAACAAAAAATCCCATGATGCATTCTGATGTACAAGCCCTTTTTTAGCCTCACTAACATTATATCATAGTTACAATATGCATTGAGACCGCCAGAGGGCAGCAAACTATCGTCTCACTCTTGAATAAATCATCTCTCAATGGACGAAAAAGATGTCTTCAGTGAAGGACTAGGACATAAAAGGTGTGTTAAGTTTCTATAGAAATATGTTTGATGAACACTAATATAGAAATTTAACCAGGGGCTACAACAGTGCTAACACAACAGAGAACCACTGCCAGCACAACACTTTGTGCAGTGTTCTGAACCTTGGATGTGCTGGAGTTGTAGTGATTATGAAGAAGTTGTTTTCTAACACAGTGTCACTGTCCTGGGCTCTGTTACAAGTTAAGTTATGCAATGGGATTGCAGTCTGACCTCTCTCTCTGTCTCTCTGTCTCTCTCTTTGTGTGTAAATGTTATTGTCTATTTACTGGTCAACTCTTTATATTTCAAATTATAGATCTAGAAAAGGCAAATCAAGCCATGTCAATATCAAAGTTATCAATCAAATACTGTTTCCTAAAACATTCCGTTAACGCATACATGTTATATAGATATGTTATGTCATCTCGGTATTTCGTTTTATGTTTTACTCAACATAAAGAGACAATTCTGGAAGGATGTTTTGGCATAGTAGTGCATTAATAACTCTGAATGACACGTTTTGCAAAGCTAGATACCCAAAAACACTGCGCGCATTTTGTTCAAATCAAAGATTTATTTAACAGTAGATTAAAAAAAAAGACAAAGATAAATGAATAGGCCTACATAAAACAACATTGATAAGGATAAGGACTGGCAGGATCAAAGGCATTTATTTAATAACAGGAACCAAATGGAGACCAGCCATTTGGTGATATAAGCTAACTTTTTCTCTAACTAAATTTACATAAAAATTGTCAACACATATTCAGTGATCTGTGACACTATGTGGTCTTTCTGTGAATAGCGATAGAAGTGTGTGGGTCTGTATGGGTGCAAGCGCAGTTTACATCTGCCCATGTGTAAATACATATGCTGTGCGTGTGTGTACTGTACGCACATGTTAATGGAAGTGTACATACCAAGAACCACAGATGATATAATCTACAGCTATCAAGTCGAGAACAAAGGATCATTCAAATATTCTTTGTGTCTACAATCTTACGCCCCATTCACATTCAAATATAATAGGGGTGACTTCACTTCTATCCTACCAATGTGCACTTTTTAATTGCAACACACTCAAATTTGTCTTGTTTCATTTTTGCACTTTCGGCAAAAATCCGCAAAAACTTGTCTGATAGAAGGTTGAGTGACCCCCAAGAATGTAACCATTACAGCTTTTGGTTACAACACATGTCACGTTACATTTATTGATTGCTTGGTTGGAACACAAAACGAACTGGTGAAGTGCATACTGCAGTTGTTTATGATGTTTTGTTCAAGTATCAAATAGGTTCTGTAAGCCAGTGAGGATGTTTTCAGTACAGAAATGTGTTAGACGCAGACGGGGGCGCTAGACAGCAGCTTGTCCCATGTGTCCCCTAGGGCAGCCATATCAGTTCTGCTGCTTCCCCTTCTTCAACATGTAACAATAACCTTAAGCATGTCATTAGTTACATTAATGTCTGTTAAAGCCATCTCGAGGTCGGGGACTTGGTGCTACTCATTACAAGGACACACATTCAGATGTTCAGTCTTATCCTCAATCACCTGACCGATTGTATCAACCTGATGTACCTGCACAACATCCTAATAGACCGAGAGCCAGGTCCCTCTGAAAACAATACGATAACATATTTGTCCTTTTTAGAGGGACATAAATATTGGACTTTCAGGCCGTTCTCCTTGTTCGCCCGGTTGGTTTGTGAAGCTACAGTCTCCATTAGCTCCTAAAAGCCGAAGATCGAGTAGAAAGTAGAATTGACCAATATTTCACCCCCCCCCCAGGGGAATTGTCAGGGGAATTGCTTCACGCCAGTAAAATAACACTACTAATGTCAATAGGCTGTTGACAGACTAGACAGAACTACAAATATGCAACAGCAAAGATGTCAGCTAGTAGCCTTAAAATGTAGACTAGATAATGACAATTCATTAGATATATATGATATATAATATGCAATACATATTTTATAAATAAACATTCTTTTTTAGAATTTATTTCTATAATGATCGAAATAATGGAATCTTTTGTATATAGCATACAACATGTAATGCAACTGTGCTAACATCGAAGAAAACCCAATACATTGCATAGCAATGTATTACAGTTTCCATAATCGCATAATTCCATAACTACAAGACATAAACTTCAATTTGGCTTCACTGAGCGAGTCCGATACAGGGCTCTGTTCCTTCAACGGTCTTATTATAGCGTAGAGTAACATACACAAACCAACAATATATAGCCACACATTTATAGCCACATACATATATAGCCTCCAAACCATTACTACCATTCTACTGTCGCGGTAGAATGACCATGTGTGAGGTTAAAGAGCAGTTCTGTCCAGAATACTGCGTCTGCCCTCCTGCTTTCCCCTTCATCCATAGCCATCATCCGAGCGGTTAAAGATATACGTACACGTATGTTTCAGTTACATATACAGTATGTAACTGGTAAACATTACATTTAGTAGTAGTCATTTTGTAAGTTTATATGGAACTATGGTGAGTACTACAGTGAGCTATACAGATGGAAAGAAGAGCTTTGTAAAGTTTGAGCTTTTAAAGCTCACACTCACAGTAAGTATTTCATATACACTTATTGCAAATGAATAGTTAAGCTTTGCCTTTTTTTATTGATGCCATTTAAGTTTCTCTCATGTAACGTAATTAATGGTGTAAGATGTCATAGATGTGTGAACGCGTGTGTGTGTGCCTGCGTGAGGTGGAGGTGAGTGCATCTCAGCAGTCATGTCTCCTGGCTGCTCGTGTCAGTTGTGTTGTTATGTAGGCTAGGCCTGTTTTGAGTTAAACCCTGAACAACTAATCCTGATAGCTGCTAAGCCCTTCTACTGATAAACACAGTGTTGGAGGCGTGGCCCACCAGGCCTGGCCTCAGGAGATTGTCCTGATCTCGCCCCGTTCACATTCTGTTTCTCTCTGCAGATCAGTCTGGAGTTAACAGTTCATGGCAAATAGTTCTTAAATCTTACCGAAAGCACCTTTAAGGCTAGTGGACTAAGCCATGTGTTTATGGCGTGATTCGTTTTCGGGGTTGGCAAATAAAAAAACGTCTGAATTTTACTGATCAAATTATCTACGCAAAAAGTGTTTGTAGAGAAATGCTTGCATATTGTGATGCTGATAAAGAGTCTGTTCACAGTATATACGTGTAAGCAAGTTGAAAATCTGCTCAAAACTATTTTAATGCCTTGTCTTCATACAGCGAACAGGTATGTCAAAACAAGGACAGAAGTATGTTGCTATAGTGTCAACACATTTAGGAGTCAGTGGTGATTGTATCATCAGTTTAAAGCCTTCATGATGTACAGTTAGCTCTGTGTTCATGTAGACTGTTAGTTCCCTAAAGGTCACACAACGGTAGGGCTTTAACACTGATGTGAAATTAACTAACTTCTTAGGTAGACCTGGGAACTTCTACTTTTCACATGGTGATGTACTAAGGGGTGGTATTGAATACTTTGAGTGTGATGGTATGGTTGCGAGACGGATAGGTACTGTCCACACATCCCTAAACATGGACGAAACATCAGGAGAACCAGGGATGGTGTTTGGTGTGCAGCTACTAGAGACACTATGCTCCAGTATAATACTAGAATAACTCCAGCAGTTATAACAACTGGTTGCTTCGTTATTCTAGAATGTTTGGTCAAGAAGCACCAAGATGGAAGCCTTGAACTTATTTTACGGAACTGCAGATCACATGATTGAAACCCTCCTATAAGTACAATTCCGATGCTTGAATAAATAAACAGAAACCTGACTAAACCCGACCTGGGTTTGGCTTGGGAGATTCACGCAGCGAGGAAGTATTAAATACTATACAATCAACAACAAAGTGACGTTTTAAGAAAGCCACTGTTAGTAAGCAAAGTAATAAAAAAATCTAGTACATCTTGAACTAATTTTTGTAGATAGTTTTACTCCAAATTGCCATTATCTACATACTTTGTTTTACAAAGTAGTTGTGCTTTTAACCAGGAGGGGAGAGTCATGGTGGCGCTGTGGAGGGACTGTTGTAGTATAGTTAGAAAGAGGAGAGCAACGGTCTCACTTTTTGTTAGCTGTTCTGTCCACTGAAAATGTTTTGGTGCAACCATCTTTTGACCCTGGTCCACTAAGGAGAGGATTTTATACCTGAACACGTTACAGCAGGGAAGGAACCATGAGGAACAGAATAGGAGAAACATGGAGCTTAAAAACAAAAACCTGTGTCATAACTTTGTCTGTCCCCCCTGACCCTTGCCCTTTGACCCTGAAAGTACTTCCTGGTCCCAGCGGGTTACGCCACGGCCGGCGAGGTGCTCCAGAAGCACCATCGGCGGCGGGACTGGTGCTTGTTGGCCACCAGATCCTCCTTCTCCCGCTCCTTCCTGGCGCGCTGGTAGTGATCCTCCTCCTTCAGGTACCACACAGGCGGCCAGCGGTGCCTCTCAAAGTACTGCTGGTTCTCTGAAGAACAACGGTAGAAACCGTTTAGGTCAAAACATTCTGAGACTCTATGTGGGCTGGAGGCTTGGGTCCGGGCATTGTGTACAACTCACATAGAAAACGTACAAATTGAATTTACTTCAATTTCGTTTTTTGCTTGTTATGTTCCAAAATATCTGCTAGTTACCCATGGCACTCCTCACCATCCCTGGAAGGAGAGATCCCTTTTCTGGGATCCTTCTCAAGGTTTCTTTGTTAATATTTAGAGTAGATTTATTTTGCTTTAAGCCATTTATAGGACTTATGGATAAGGGGTGTCGGATAATGTGATCTGTTAAGCCCTTTGAGACTAATTTGGATAAAGGGATATACAATCAAATGGACTTGACTTGAAGCAGACTTACCTTGAGACTTGGACTTGATCTCTTTGCGGTAGTTTGCGCACACGCTGTTGTAATGAGTGCATATGTGGTGTAAGCACCAAACTGCAAGTTGGTTTGCATTGTGAAACTGGAAAAGAGACAGAAATAAAAAAAAAGAAATGTCAATGAAACAAAACACACAAATAAAATAAATCTTGAGGTAACTCCAAAACCAAACTAGGCCAATCTCTGAAAAGATGTCAACAATCGCTGAGAGGCAGAGCTGGTTGAAGAGAATATAACAACATGTCTGAGCACAGACGTGGGTCAGCCTCTGCATGCTGTCGTAGCTTAAAGCTTTAGTTTTAAAGCTTCGAAATTGGCGCTTTCCCAAAAGGCTGTCAGACAGCTGTCGTTACACCCTGTCGATTTGGACAGGGAACAATATAGGTAAACAAACACAATGATTCACGTGACATTGTTGATCAATTGCAGGCAGCAGCATATCGGGGGCGTGCTGGAAAGGTCTTACTAGTTTGGTTTGGGCTGAGGATCCTGCACACGGCTGCAGAGATCGATTCTGTCACAAACCTACCATTTTGTCTGCGTGAACATGCCTATTTCAAGTATATCAGGGTTTTGAGCTTCATATCAGTGGGCCGACTTGTGCGGAACTTGTAATCTTCACGTCTCAGTCGTCAAAGCTTATTGGATGTGAGTATGAATATTTAAACCTGGATGAATTTAGCCCCAGAGGCAACACGTCCACCTCTAACAAGTCTGTGTTCCAGCATGGTTCCCAGACCAGCATGAGATGGAAAGGAAAAGGGTTTTAAAACATGGAGTTTACCTGAGCCAGCTCAAGATAGGTGAGCACATCTCCATCAACATCATGTCCTGCTCTGGCAGCTCTGCTCAGCTCAGTGACCGTGTATTGTTCTGGTGGACCATGGTGGGAGGGAGGGAGAGAGAGAGAGAGAGAGAGAGAGAGAGAGAGAGAGAGAGAGGCAATGATTGAAGATTCAAATAAAGACATGAAATGCAAATGGGAGAAAGAGTGAACACAAGAGAGATAAAAGGCAAGAGAGAAAGATAGAGCAGGAGAGGACAGAGGAGGAGTGAGATGAAGAGAGAGTGGAGGGAGTGAGTGAGGGAGGGGTCGGGTAGGGAAAGTGAGACAGAGATGGAAAGAGATGACGTCAGTTTTTTCTCATACATTAATCATCAACACGAGTGTTTCATAACCTCAGAAGGCAGGTGCACACCCACACTCCAAAATGTAGGGACTGACAGTTGGACAGGAAACACACACACACACACACACACACTATGTGTGTGCATAGATTTAGAACGTAGCTTTTTGTTATTACATTTATTTTGTATCAAGATAGGAAAATAGGTCAAAGAGGATAAAGGCTCAGAGTTCCGTGTTTGCGTAAGCTGTCGAAACTGAAGTCTAACACGGTGATTCAGACTTGGTCCAATTTAGTCACTGAAACGGTCGCAAACCTGCCATTTTGTCTGTGCGAACGCTCCAATCTTCCTTTGTTTCGAGCACTCTGGGGCCGTAACTCATTCTTAGCGGTG
Source organism: Molva molva (assembly GCA_900323295.1). NCBI lineage: Eukaryota > Metazoa > Chordata > Actinopteri > Gadiformes > Lotidae > Molva > Molva molva. Next base: position 2,669 of record OOFG01063561.1, on the reverse strand, counting down.
ACATGCGTCTGACAGCAGGTGACAGCCCATATTCTACCTGTGAGTGCCGTGAGTCGAGGAAGGCACAGCCTGTTGGCCAGGGCCGTCAGCTCCATGGGGTCCAGCTCTGGTCCAGGAGACAGGCTGTCTGTGTACAGGTACTCCAGCACCGCCTGCATGCAGACACGGCTGGTGTTCGGGAACACCACCTGAACACACACACACAGACACACACACACACACACATGAACAGGATTGTACTTACACACGGACAATCGTATACTTTGACACAGATATGAACATACTTTTTGATGCATGGCAAACCAAGGATGACTTTTATTATGATGTGATGAGATTTGTATGGTTCACAAAAATGTTCCAACGATTGTTTTAATGAGCGGGAATAATCAGAGAACTGAGGGAAAGGGTTTGAGAGCATAAAGACATGACAACACGAGCACTAAAACCTAAAACTGCTCTCCTCTTAGCCATGTAGCTGAGCCAACACAAGTAGTTTTCAATTCAAATGTTGCAGTTTACTAACTATACGCAATATTTAAACTGGGCATGAATATGAACATCAGGATGAGTTTAGACCTCAAATATGGCAGAGGTCTAAACTCTTTATCTGTTCTGACTTATACCAAATACCCCCAATGCAAAGGAACCTGCCGATGCATGAGTAGGTGAACGTTTTCCATTCATTGGTTAGCTTGTTTTGCATCTTTCCAATGGCATGGTTGTTTGGATATCCATCCATTCCATTCACAAACCCATCTGTTAAGTCGCCACTATACACACTAAAAGGCTTTTTGGTGATCATTTTTCACACACACACACACACATATACATAGGTCCACATTGACCTGTACTGAACACCTGTACTGATCAGCTCTTCATTTTATAAAACAACAATAGATCATGACCGTGAAGGAAATGGCTTACATACCACCCTTAAATGCTTAAAACAAATGAAAGGACTGACAAGTACTATACATATATATGTAAAACCCTGAAAGTACTTTATGTTTCTACCTCATGGTTGCAGCTTTCCATGAAGGATCCTCCGAACAACACAGCCATCCAATCACAGCTCGCGATCAGCAAGGGCTTATGGGCACTGATGGTGCCGTCGTCCAATCGAAACGTGACGTCTGTGAGTGGTTGGCCGAGAAAGAAACAATCAAACAGTCAAGGCCTAAAGAAGACCTATTGACATAGGGAGGCAATTAGTTTGATGCATGTTCTCTTTGAGGTCTGTACAGCACTTTGAGATTGCCTCCATGAAGTGCCTCCAAGTGCTTTATAAATAAAATGAATTTCATCCTCCTGCTATCCTGTCATTTTGACTGACATCTGGACTTGATCTCTTGACTCTGTTGTCTCCCAACAACAACGCCAGAACCCACACACCTGTGAACGTGTTCTTGGCCAGGCACTCCTTGATGCGGTTCGCCTTGCGGACATGGAACGCCTTGGTGATCTCTTGGTTCATGAAGGCCTCTTTGTTCATGATATTCTCCACCATCATCCTCAGGTCAAACACCTCCAGGACCTCCGCGATCTGGGCTATCTTCATCAGGTCCCTCTCTTTCTCATCCAGTTCCCCCGTGTACAGGAACCTTTTTGTGGGTGAAGAGGGTGGGGTGTTATGGGTGATTCAAAATGATCGCTGTTGAAAGAGGTCATCTTGAAAGATAATATTTTGGATTCTGTTGATTCCATAAATATATATTTGATCTCATGTGCCACGTTATATGTAGATCTCTGTATGCTTTGCACAGAGATACAGCTATCATCCATCCACCATGGACCTTGGTCTTGGTTGTTGTGTGGGTCTTCCATTCAGTTCCATTATCCAAACCCCTGACTTTACAGCAAGTCTCAGCCATCACGGCTGAATGAGAAATTACTTCAATGCCGAAATGGCTTTTGATGGAGTTCTTCTAATGCCTTTTAAGATGTGTTTGCAAAAAGACCTAAGCTTTCCCAATAGACATAAATAGACGTTGTAAAAACGACCCGTCAAACCAATAGATCAAAGACAACACACCTCAGCACTGCACTGAAGGGACCAAGCTGAATGGAATAGTCCATCTTGACCACGGTCATGGGGGCCAGGGTGTCTGTGACAGGGTTTGGTATGTTCTCCTTGTGGATGCTGTAGAAAGCCTTGCTCCACGAGGCCAGGGACAGCTTGGTGCGCCGGTGTTTCCCGCTGAAACTCATCATCCGCAAGGTGCCGTCGCTCTGCAACAGAGGAATACATCCATCACTGGTAAACAATGCTGAAACATGTGTGACCTTAAAGGAGAACCTGCAACATCACCACTGAGTCCATAAAAATAAAAGGGAGAAGTTGGACTCCAGGCTTACCTTGGAAGCCCTCAGTGATACTGTAGAGTCCAGGCTTACTGAAGCCCTAAGTGATACTGTAGAGTCCAGGCTTACTGAAGCCCTAAGTGATACTGTAGACTCCAGGCTTACTGAAGCCCTCAGTGATACTGTAGACTCCAGGCTTGCTGAAGCCCTCAGTGATACTGTAGACTCCAGGCTTACTGAAGCCCTAAGTGATACTGTAGACTCCAGGCTTACTGAAGCCCTAAGTGATACTGTAGACTCCAGGCTTACTGAAGCCCTAAGTGATACTGTAGACTCCAGGCTTACTGAAGCCCTAAGTGATACTGTAG
>OOFG01063560.1:0-13245 GCA_900323295.1 Molva molva | reverse complement strand
CACACACTTGAAACTACTCCACAAAGAAACATGTTGAAACTTGATATTATTATTAATTTCAAGTACCTATGTCTACAAGTTCATTCTTTTAAATAGTTGACGGTTGCTGAACTTAACGAGACTTCTGCAGCAAACGACATTCACTGCAGTGAATATTTGCAAAGTGGTTTAGCAGTAAAAGTTATATGAATAACACTGTGTTCATCCAAACTGAAATAACATGATACTAGCATTGCAGGATGTCTGACGGTTGACTGTTGTCTGCGTGGAAAATGTCCCCCACACACTCTCTTCAACTAATGTGTGCTTGGATGCATTCCACCTCATGCATGTTATATGTTTTAAATGTATTTCAGTGTGACAGGAAGTGGCATGCATTAACTTCCAATCCCTCCATGTTGTCCCCCACCTGTGTCTGTGTATGTGAGCCTGCATTCGGAGCTGCCAGGGCAGCGTGGTGTCCAGTGCTGGGTCCCTGTCCAGCGCTGGGTCCCTGTCCAGCGCTGGGTCCCTGTCCAGCTCTGGCTCCCACAGCGCTCCGAAGAAGCAGCGGTCCAGCTCCTTCCTGAAGCCAGGGGGTCGGGGCAGGTGGTCGCCGTCCGTGGAGTAGAACTCCAAGCCAGGGGGCCGGCTGAGGCTGTCCTCGGACAGCAGGTCGGCGTAGGGGCTGCGCAGGGGGTCCTGCGGATGTTGGAGAGAACCGGTGGGGCGGGGGGAGCGTTTGCTATGTTTGCGTTGTTAGCATTAGCATTGATACACCGCATTTGACTGAAGGTCATTAAAGGATTCACTGTGCTGGGGAGGTACAATATGAGGGTCAGTCAGAGCAAGGCCACCACAGCAAACATGGCTGAAGGAGAAAGCCTGGCCCTTCTAATGGTGTCAACTCAACAGTCCATACGTCGAGTGTTGATGGACCCAGGAAGCTTACCTTGGAGTCTGGAGCCTTAGACAGAAGAGGAGGCTGAGGAGGGAAGGGCAGAAAAATAACATCAAATGAGATGCCTTGTGGGGAAAATGATGGTTGTAACAGTTTGGAAAATATGGACAAAATGAAAAGCTAAACACATTGTTATTTTTATTATTTTATAAACAAAGATAATATGCATTTTTTGTTCAATATTTATTTTATTCTATGACATAATTGAAGTTATCAATACTGTTGATAATGAGGATGTGTATGAAAATAACATACACTACAATACCAAACATTATTCCAACCTGTCAGTGTATTAAATAATACAGAAAGTCTATCCTCTCTTTACAGATAGTTGGGGTCAAACTTTTACTGTACCGTTGTCAAGGAGTCTATCTCAGCAGCAGCAGGAGGGCCCATATAGGCTGCATACTCTGGAAAGCTCCTCAGGCTGAAGCCCCCTTCCAGGGAGGTGCAGAGCCTGGCCAGGTGGTCCCTGTGCCACAGACCAACGTCCTGACGTCCGTCAGGGTAAGTTAACACACCTGGGCCAAACTTCTGGTGCGCATGGTACAGACCCTGGAGAGGGGAGGAGAGGAGAGGAGAGGAGAGGAGAGGAGAGACAAAATGAAAATCAAAAACCAAAGAATTGGAAGAGGTGGAAAAAATAAAGAAAAGTAAAACGTTTCATGAATCCGTCCATCTACATCGTGTCCGGATATCTACCTGAAAGGTGGATCCATCAGGGAACTCCTTCATTCCATATCCCTCCTTCTTGTTGAGGTAGAACTTGCCAGTAAACTTGTGGCCTGAGGGCCAGCTGTAAAACCCTTCTCCATGGCGGTAGTCTCTATAAAACACACCCTCATAATACTGCACACAAAAACACACAGGGAGGGACCGGTCTGTGCAGGCTCTGTCTTACAAGGAACCCATGAATGTAATACTGGAGACTAGAGGGGACAGTTGTAGTGAGTTGCTATTGCAACAACCTCCATCAGTTTCAGAACAATGACGCTACATATCTATCCTCCTGCTTATCACACAGAAAGATTGTATAGGCCTATATAAGATATGTAATTCCTTTATGATTAAATAGCCAACATTTTAATTTGAGTGTAGGTTCGGGGAATTATTAAATTGGCTACTTCTGCAGTTGCGGGTCAATGGTTGTCCATCGCTAAAAAATTGTGTTTCATAACTTAATTACTATAGGCTTCAAATAAGATAAAAACAACACTACGGTATGGGCAGATCTAACCAGAGACCCCGTGCCAAGATAATCTCACAGCAGAAGATAAGCAGAATATAACATTTTATGACTGTTGATGGTGTTTTGTGGTTGTTATTTCCAGTATCCAACTCGGCGGCCAACTATCACTTAAATATAAGATATTATACAGAATTGCAAAACTAGCCGTAACGTTGGAGTTATTTATGAAACAACATGAACAAAACGTTTTTTGGATTGTCTGGGTTTAACTTCAGAGTGGAGACGTGTGTTCCCTTACCTCTCCGTTCTTCCAGGTGAACCTGCCTGTGCCGTGTTTCAAACCATTCAAATATTCTCCTTCATATTTGGATCCGTCAGGCCACTCCTGTACCCCATAACCTTGCCTCATCCCGCCCCACATCGGACTAGTCCACGTCGTCAGCCGTCCCTCCTGGTCCAGGGGTTCTGCTGCTGCACCGCCGCCGCAGCTTGACAGCATTTTAGACGGGATCTCCGGTAAACCAAAGTAATCAGGGCTTTGTTCAGGACGGGAGAAGTTGTTGGGACAAAAGTTCCGGACAGCTGGTTTTCTGTCATGGCTGGTTGTCTTGACAACCGCGCTTTTTACCGCAAACGTTATCGCTCCCGTGAGGTTCCTCTGAGCGCGTCAACAATGAACCGTTCTCAGGGAAACGTCTCATAACGTAGCCTGCATATTCGACCCGAGGCAACCGCCGACCGAGCAACCTACGCGGCCTACGAGAGCAGTGAGAACGTATATCATTATAGTGTGGTAGGCCTACGTTTTAATCGAGAGAGCATACGCTACACTTGTTGGGATTATAAGGCGACTTAAGTGTGGTACAGGATCTCGGTTTGGTAGTGAATTGTTGTGCCATCGCTGAAAGGGAGCGTGGGTCATTCAGTGTACGCACGCAGAGCAACTGGAGGGCGACCACCTGTTGTGTTCATGTCACTGGACCCTTTTCCTCCTGTCATTTTTAGAACACAGCGAAAAGGCTGTTGCCTTTTTGTTTGATACATTTCAGTACGTCCTAGCATTTGAACTGCTCAGACATGGTGTGATGTTAAATGCTCTCTATATAAAAAATTAACATAGGATGTAGTCGGCAAATATCATTAATTGTCCATTATGATTGGCCCTAAAGGGTCCGTGCATGAAGTATAATTCATCTGCAGTTGTTGAATGAAAAATTACAGTTTAGGGGGTTGGCCTATTGACTCATTTGATTTTCCTACACGTGCCAATTCAAATGTAGTTCGTGTGAGCCCGTGCCCTGCCCGACCAGACGCGATGAGCGCGTAGTGCGGCGCGCGGTCGGCCATGTGATCGGACGAAAAGCGTCAGCTTGTTCCATTATCCAAATTGAAGCCCTTTCTTAATCAGCGTTCTTGTCTATACTTGTGTTCTTGTGGACTTGTGAAATGTCCTCAGCCGCAGCCCAAGTACTGTTCCATCCAAAGTCCGCATCTAGCAAGGCAGGCTACACTCCAGATGGCCGGATGTGTTCTTGCTCTCCTCGTTTCATCGAGGATGCATTGGGAAATGACTTGTGTGGACTTGGGACAGCCAAGTATCCCAGAATGCATTTCTTAACAACTAGCGGCAATGGCGAAGGAGAAAACTCACAACTGTTAGTTATAATTCTGATCAAGTTGAATGCTTTTTTGTCTAATTTTCTAATGTCTGATGTCTAATAATTGGTGTCAAGCACGCAGCTCGGCCAGAATTTGGAAATGGTGACTTCAGCGAGACAACTGCTGAAGTTGGACAAATTTGGAAAATTATGAATTATTTTATGAAACTGCTGGAGATCACCTCAAGTTATGTCAACTTCCTCACAGTGTGAGTTGGTGCACCCTAGCCAAAGCTCCCCTACTGCTGGAAGTGGTCAATCATTGACAGTGGTTTTGTATCCAATTTCTCTGAACAGACTGCCGGAAGTGGCTTCAATGTAGACAAGCCATTACAGACAACTTCCCCCAAGTTACCTCAGTTCCAACCACACCGGGACTTTTCAAGGACCGTGCCTTCACTGGGAAGTGTTAGACCGTCGCTCAATAGTACAGCATAGACAAGCTGTTTCCTTAGACCACATTAGGTACCTGGTGGGATTTGACCTATGGACCTTCTGCCTTGCAGGCGAATGCTCTACTCGCTGAGCTATTGATGGGTGTGTACCTACGGTTGGAGATGAAAATATGTTGTAGGATTATTCACTATCTATCATAAAAACAGCTACTATCTTTAATATAATACATCCACTATATATCATATAATTCCACATCCACTAGTAAACCACATACAACATATCCTAGAATTCAGCAAACTATCCTACATGGAATATCAGATTTCTTTTTTTTTTAAATCATTAATTGGGAGTCCATTAACCACCACATCCTCAGCAAAGTGCTACTCTTTGAGCTACCGACAGACTTATAGAAATATCTTGTAGAAGTAGGCACTTTCTGTCAGAGAATACATTCATATCAGAGACCGAATACATCCATGGTATATCATAGTACATCCACCATCACTAACTGATATGAATGTATGAAGCAAAAAAATAAATTATTCTCAGAAAATATTTAGTACATGGTGGGATTCAAACCATGGACCTTCTGCCTTGGAGGCAAGTGCTTAACTCACTAGGCTATTGATTATTAATTTAGTTTTTAAACTGCCCAGCTTAAACAGCAAACACACTTCAAAATGTGCAACTTTTACTTAGAAGGCGAGCTGTCTCTGTTTCAGGCTCTTGAGTTCCTTGTTCAATATCCCTTGTAGTCGTTGGATAGTGAGCAAGCTGACCCTTTCACACGCAGAATTACATGCATCAACATTCATTTGCAAAAGTACATACCCATTTTCATTATACAATGTGACAATTGCAGATGAATTATACTTCATGCATAGACCGTTTCGAAAGAGAGTTGTATTAGTCTATAAGAAGACTACTGTGCTCTTTGAGGTGTGATCAGGTCTGGCCCTCAACCAGACCTGCAGACCATTGCTCTCTGAAGAATTTACAATCGTATCAAGATATTTATCATTCCAGCATTATCGTTTCCCCTCTCTGAACACAAAACATCGTGTTCCACTAACCTAGTTCATCCTGGTCCCTTACAGAAACACAATGGTCTCTGATCTTTCCCTTGTGCCAGAGAGGCTCATGTAGCATACTTTGTGTCCCCACTACTCTTAAATGGCTACAATGCATACGCGGGCGGGCCCATTATTCTTAGTGTTTCAAGAAGGATATGACAGAGGCTTCAGAAACATCCCTGGGGAACACCCTCTTTGTCTTCTACCCATAAATGAGGTTGTTCATGGGAGACCTCCATTCAATAGAACCTTCAGAATCCTTCCATTGTCTGCTAATGGAGGAACAGTAAATATCACTGCTCCAGTTCCTCTTCCATGGTGGTTGGTGTCCACTTGTTTTGGATTCAACAACAGTATTTAATTGTTAGCCTTTTGTTATTCATATTGAAGATTTCAGTTGAAAACCAGCAGAAGCGTATCTGAGTTCCCAAGGTCCTATGTTCCAAGGGTCCTATGTTCCCCAGTTAAATATGCTAACACACATTAACCCTCTTATTGTGTTCAGGCCCAATTTGACCCTTTTCAAGTTATTTCATAAATATTCTCCTGTTTAGGCTTTTTAATATGAAAGGTTATTTAGTGCAGTGTTCTATTGTAACAATGTCACTGCTTTGGTATTTGGAAATTTCAGCAGTAGGATGTCAATCAGCTTAAAATAGAAAAAGGTGTTCAAAATCAACTATAGATAAATGAAGGAAAAATAAAGTTGGAGGCAAAAACAAAATGGATTAAATTGGATACTTGAGTCATGATGTGATGATTTGTATATCAGTTAGAAGACAGATATGAAGTGTGAAAGTTAGATTAAAATACATGTATACACTGGGCTGGTTTTCAACTCAGGAAGCATTAAACTATGACCTTTGGTGATTCCATGACACCAACCATTTGATAAGTCCCCTCGAGCTGAGGCCTGTGATATTGACAGTGCTGAGGAACAGAAAACGCCTTTGACAAGTTCCCACAATAGCCCATCTCACATCAAGGGAATTCAAAACATCTTTTTAAGGTTCCCATTATGTGCTATAGTTGGGGAACATTGGACCGAGAGCACACACGTAGAACTGTGGAACACTGGACCCTGAGAGCACACACGTAGAACTGTGGAACACTGGACCCTGCGAGAGCACACACGTAGAACTGTGGAAACAAAGGACCCTTCGTCATGTTCCCATTATGTTCCATATAACTCTGGGGAACATAGGAATGACCCCTTTGCCTTCCCCATGCCAGTTAATTAACTTACGACATTGTTTCATATATAATTTAATTAGATACACGTTGTTGCATTAAATTGAAGCATTTTCCTTCCTCTATTTGGCCTGCATTCCATTCAACACACCTTCGATATAAAACACGACTTCAAATCTGCCAACAGGAGCGTTGCATCATCATCATTAATTTAAAGGAATTGTATAATACCATTTTGAACCACATCATTAATTGTATTATTTGTCAGCTGTTCAATTTTAAAATAAAAGTAAATAATCTATGACTATTTCTATAGACAAACTATCTCAATAGTAATATAATCTGATTAGTTTATAAACAGCAGTTACATAAAAGGTGTAGGAAGGTGTAGCTAGGAATCAGTGCTCACTTTATGTACATTAGCATCTCAGAGGTCCGTCATCACAGAACATCTGGAATATCTGGAAGCACAAACATAAAAAACTGGCTTAGGAAAATGATACCATAATGGTTCCTAACCAGACAGAAGGCAGCAGCTGGGGAATTTCTTCAGGCCTCGTTCTCACTGAGGGTGAAGGTCTCCATGGGCCCTTTGCTCAGGGCCCTGATGTCCTCCAGGAGCCCCGTGGGGGTCACGATGTGGGAGGACCCTGTGTTATTTAACCAAAGGAATATAGTTTAGTATTACATTACTCATAGGGTCAGTTTTTTATGCATATCACATATATGAAGTAGTAAAAGGTATGTTGGTGTACAAGCGTTCTGAGTTTTGGTGCCTCTTAACATTTTGATTACCATCAAAAAAGGTTTACAGATTACAGAAGAATCATTAAAACATTGAAAAAGTTATGTTTAGATAAATCAAGCAAGTCTGGAAAAAGCCATTATGTATTTTTGAACAAATCCATATAGATAGAACAAATTCCAGATAAGAACTGAGAACATGAGTAGGACTTCATCTGCTTTCTCAACAGCCCATGAGTGTGGAGGTGGAGGCCAAACAGAGGAGGCCAAGAGGAGGCCAAGAGGTGGAGGCCAAGAGGTGGAGGCCAAACAGAGGAGGCCAAACAGAGGAGGCCAAACAGAGGAGGCCAAACAGAGGAGGCCAAGAGGAGGCCAAACAGAGGAGGCCAAGAGGAGGCCAAACAGAGGAGGCCAAACAGAGGAGGCCAAGAGGAGGCCAAACAGAGGAGGCCAAGAGGAGGCCAAACAGAGGAGGCCAAGAGGAGGCCAAACAGAGGAGGCCAAACAGGAGTCCAAACAGAGGAGGCCAAACAGAGGAGGCCAAACAGAGGAGGCCAAACAGAGGAGGCCAAACAGAGGAGGCCAAACAGAGGAGGCCAAACAGGAGTCCAAACAGAGGAGGCCAAACAGGAGTCCAAACAGAGGAGGCCAAACAGGAGTCCAAACAGAGGAGGCCAAACAGGAGTCCAAACAGGAGTCCAAACAGAGGAGGCCAAGAGGAGGCCAAACAGAGGAGGCCAAACAGAGGAGGCCAAACAGAGGAGGCCAAGAGGAGGCCAAACAGAGGAGGCCAAACAGAGGAGGCCAAACAGAGGAGGCCAAACAGAGGAGGCCAAACAGAGGGACCTGGTGGCCGTCGGGGCCTGCTCACCTATGATGACCTGGCAGGACTTGACCGCCTGGGTGACCTGGTAGGCACAGCGGGTCTCAGAGTAACACACTCCTCCGATGACGAAGACGATGAGGCGGGCCCCGGTGCGGCGCTCGTCCTGGGAGGTGGCCTTGTGCTTGTGGCGGGCACTGAGCCGTCATGGAACCACCAGGGGAGACAGACGTTTACATTGGACTCATGTTTTACATACAACACAAACCTTTCTTTTGATTATTTACTATTTACTACTTACATTTTGTGTCACCTAAAGCCACAGCAACAGCAGAAACAACAGATCATGTAATTGTTGCTTTTATTGTGTAGAGTGTTTCTGATCTTTTCTAATTAGTGCCAAGTCATGTGTTACTCTGCGTGGCCCCCATTTGGTCATTAGTCATTAATATGTACTGCCATGACCAGTGATTCAACATTAATGTGGGGGATCTGTTAACCAATGGTTAGTTGAGGGAGTTTTCGTACAGGGGGGGGCTAGAGTTTATCTGACGATTTTGGCAGAATTTGGCAATTTAGAAAGCACAATTAAAAGGTGCTGTAGGTAAGATTTGAGTATTTTGCTATAATTTGAGTGCAATTTGCAAGAAATGCTATAGCCATCTGTCAGCAATAAGTGAGTGAAATGCTGTGTGATCTTTTCCGGTTGATTGCACGCCTGACTCTGTATGAGACGATGTCCGTCCACATTGTGTGTAAACTCACCTGACCGCCCCAGATCCATTCCAGGCCGCAGGATATTCTCCCTGGTGTGGCCATTCTTTGGTGTCCAGCTTGTTCTCTACTGCATCCTTGACACAACATATAGGACCATTTATTAACCTCTGTGTGAGACAAAATCCCCCAGGTCACTGATATTGACAGTGACAATATAGTTCATCTATCGTTAATGAAATTCATCCACAATGTATGAATCTGTAAATATTAGCTTTGATTAATATCCAAGTATTTGGTAAAAACCATAGGTTTCGATGCGTTTCTCCATTTCTCTGCTCTTTTTACAACGGAAAGTATGACTGAGCAGCTGGGCGACTGGAGACCTACTGGCTTGGAGACTCAGTGGTCAAGACCGAAGACAGAGACTCAATATATTTGATCCACATTCAAGTATATTATCCAGTCCCCAAAAACGACCCAATGTCTTGACATCACAGTACATGTCATGTATATGCCATCTCCATTCAGGTCCCTGCTGAGTAGCAATGTACTATAGCTTACTACAGTGAGCTCACTACAGTGAGCCATAGTAAACCATAATTTCAACCCTGCCACATTCAGATCCTACAAACTGACATGCCATGTAGGTGGTTATGACCCCAGGAAGAGATCAGCCTAGAGATCAGAAGTACTTCATCACCACACATGATTGCATGATGAGATAAACGGGAGACACCACAACAGTGTGGCATGATAAAAAGTGCTACTTGCAATCAGCCTATTATCTGACAACTCATCATCCTCCATTTGGTCCCCAATAGCCATTTCAGGTTGAGGGTGTTTGTGACTCATCATCCTCCCCAGGAATGGATCTTTCCTGCTGGCTTTCCAATCGGAAGCATCTGTTTTATTGGCTCATCACCATGACTCAAGAACGAAAAACAAACGATATTTGACCAGGAACAAAAACAAAAACGAAAAAATGAAACCATATTTTCTGCTCCAGAACATTGCTGTTATCACTGAAAACGGTTAATAACAATATTATTTTGGTCCAATTCCAAGTTTCTAGACGATTGGGCTGGGGCATTACCACCACTTTTTCACAGTGTGATGAACGTTGCTCATGAGCCAATTAGACTCTGGTAGAGGGCAGATCATAATATATTTGTTCTGATTGAAAATACGATTACATTTTATGTCTAAAGGCAGTTTAGAGTTCAATCCTTCAGCGTTTGTCCTTCATAGCTTGCATGGGAACAAGATGATCACTTTTTAAGGTGAGGCTGTTCATACCGCCAGTGGGTTGACTTGCATCTGATCGACTCACAGAAACCCGGTCAAATCAAACATGCTACGGTATATGGTGTGAACATATACCGTACCGCACAGAATAGGGTGTTGAACAGTTGAAGTTCATCTAAATCTGTGGATGGTTCTGTAAGTAGGGTGTTGAGCCATAACTACAAAAGGGGATTCAATTCCACTGCCCACAATGATCCTCCCAAGAAAGTTGGGTTGGGGGAATATCCATCTGTCCGTTTCACACCACGATCACGATCAGGTCAGACGGAACGCACCGTGTACGGCGCAGGATAGTATTTATTTTGTTGGATTATCCTCTTAAAGAATATTCAGTAGGCTGTGTGGATGTGCATCTGATCAGCTCATAGAAACACTTCCCAATCAAACACATCCAACGGAGCATGGAGTTAATTATTTGAAAACACATTTTTTAAATAGAGCCGCATGTCTTTGTGGGTAACAATATACTAGACTCATGTAAATTTCAGCATGCTGTAGCCTATTTATGTAAATAAACAGGGCTACATTAAAATATAAACTTAAAGACAAGTGTTCCATGGCTGCTTTACTTTCTTGCATCCCTTATCCTCACCAACCCCAACTGACCTCCATCACATCTTTGATGACGGGGGTCCACCTGGAGAGGTTGTACGTCTCCTCCTCCGAGCGCTCACGCCGGCTCGGCTTGCGGGAGAACAAACTTGGCTGAAAAAAGTCATCAGGAAAGCAAGAGCAAAAGAAAAAACAGAATTATGAAGTGAGTTGACAGAAGCTGGAGCTGGGCTCTGGAGTAAGAACGGCCCCCCTCTTACAGACGAGATGATGTTGACCCCCAGCTCCTTCCAGTTCAAGATGAACTCCCTCTCGCTCTCAATCTTCACATGCTGGATGAGCTTGTTCAGGTTCTCTTCTGTTGTTCCTGTCAACAAGACACGCATAAACAAATTCAGAAATATTATGGGTGAAAGGGTTCACAAAACAGTTCACTCGGTTAGTGTGAAGTGGTGTCGCTGTTACATTTTGAGACAACGACACAATAAACATTTTTCATTTGTTATTTCGATTTTCCATGAATAGCATGGCTTCCAGCAGCATAGGGAAACATGAACATAACATAACATGTAAAATAGTAATTGTTACACAACTTCAACAAAGGAATGCATAGATCAGCAGAATATGGGAAAATTAAGTCACACAGCAGTGCCATAAACCAAGCGTCTTTTTAAAGATTAGTTTATCAATATACAAAATCAAAGTGTGACTGGGCTTTTTAGCTCCCAGTCTGCCGTAATGAGTCTTACTGTCTGTAATTAGCACAAGAGAAGGCTTTTCTGGCATGTGAAATTGTTATTTAGTTTTGTTGTACAAGGCATGTCTTACCGTCAGTGAATAAAGTGTCAGTAATAGTAATATTGTATCGCAGGTCAACTACTTCAAAACATCCATCCAACAACCCCGAACTCTGTACCCCAGAGAAGGGTCACGGATCTGCTTTGAAGTTTGCTTTCGCTGCCGTGATCTCTTAAGCCGGGCTCCCTGAACTAGCTGAATATTGTTCCCTGAAGACTGCGGGGAGAGGTTGTGGCTGTCGGCCACCGTTTCATTGTACTGTACCGCTGCATCAACGTGTTCGCTTGAGACGCGTTTGGACGCTGTGTGCGACCCACTCCATTGCTTTCTCCAGCAGTACAGTCCAAAAAAGCCAGAATGTTTGAGTCACAGATGTTGTAAACTTACCGTGCACAAGAACAGGTCCGCCCTACCCATGTGCCAGTTTCCAAACCCATCTGAAGTGACTCCTCTTGATGTTGATTGTCCCCACGTTTATTCCGCCATTGGTTCATGTCTATACATAATTTTTTCGATTGAGTCATATATTTATAATTTCTTTACTAGCTACAACACCCGATTAATGTATTGTTCAGTTTGCGGTGCGTAATAATTGGTGCACCTCATGCTGTACGGTTCAATGCGATTACACGCACCATTTCACCACTAATAATATACATTAGCAGTTGTTAACGTTGGTAATATATGGATTTATTCTATTATATAGTGCAGATACGCATACCTGATCTTTAATTGTATCAATATTATCGGTACTGGGAACCCAATTGTGTGCGTCTTTTTTTAGTAATCTTGTAATTAGAGATTCCAGACCGTAGCCTTTCATCTTTATTTTTCATAAATTAAAAGTACATCATCTTTGTAAGATTCTCCAGACTTCAATGAAGATTGCCAGTGGACATTGCTGGCCACAGGCCTCTGCCAGCATCCAGCACCCTGGATGGGAGAGGGGGGAAGGCTTACCGCTGAGGCTGAAGATGTACAGCAGCACGGCCCGGATCTTGTCGTGGGTGCTGTGGTTGTGCAGCAGCACGGGCAGCAGGGTCCTCATCGGGTCCTTCACCTTCACGCCTTCCACGTCAGAACCCACTGCCAAGTCCTACATGGGAGCGCACATTACACACACATCACACACACATCACTACTGCTCTTCTTCTGTCCATGGGACACATGAAGACCACGAGGTGGTGTACCACAAGTGGAGTGTTTGTAGGACGTAGACGAACCTGTTCGGCTTTGCAGAGTTTTTCCACATTCTTCTGGTATTGGTTCATGCAGTCCTCAGCCAAGTGCAGATGGACCGTTTTCTACAGTATAGAGTACAGTACAGTGATCTCAGACTGTAGGAATGGAATCACACTGATCCCCTAGTGCTGCATTCCTGCCACATGGTGGTTACGTTTCCTGTAGATCGGTAGTCAAATCTAAAATGACTTATGACCCAGAGTTAAAATGATTAATAAATCTTGCATTGGCAATTTAGAAATGACATTTGCCCACAGTAGTAAATTCTGCTTTGGAATGATGTTAGCAGGATATTGAGAGATGGGTTGATGAAAACACATTTCTGGATGATGACATACCTGAGCCATTTGTTTACGGAATGAGGGCATCTTCTTCATCAGTTGGGATAAACCGCTTATTGTGATCTGGGAAGAAAAAATAAAATCCTCAAAAAAAATACAACTCCAAAATCCAAATAATAAATCAGGTAAAAGCAATAAAGCTATGCAGATGCATATTGGAAAAGAATAGGGACAGGAGCCGGCAGGGTCCTCCCAATAACCTATTACAAGGATTTATCAGCGCCGATAGGATAATGATTGCAATTCTGTAAATAATGCAATACGATATTATATATT